>JASDQU010242848.1:65098-84836 GCA_032191745.1 Picea mariana
TTCTTTAGCTTGTCTAAAATTTTGCCAATCCATAGTATCTTTTTGCATATATGCCAATGGGTAAAATTGTTTTTTAATTGCAACAATAAAATCATTCCAAGAGGTTAAAATTTTACCATGTTTCTTCATGTCCTCTTGAGTCTTGGCTTCCCACCAAATGAGTGTTTCACTATCCAATCTTAAAGAAGCAAGCTGAATTTTAGTTTCATCATCTTGAATTTTTTGTATCCTACAATACACCTCAATCTGACGAATCCAATTATTTAACTTCTCAGCATTTACCTCTCCATTGTACATTGGCAATTCAAATTTAATATCAAGCTTTAACAAATGAATTTGTGAAGGAGTTTTACCATGTCCTTTTGGAGAATTTGGAAGAGGTCTTGAACTGGTAGAAGAAGAAGAAGAAGAAGGAGGTGAGGGTGATGGAGAAGCACCATTCCCTCCATTTCCATTTGGAGTTTTATCACCACTGTCTCCCTTGTGCTTTGAAGGGTTGGAGCCTTCACCCTACAACATTGTATTCCTTTCTTCCACCAAGAGTTTCATCATTTCTCTCATTTCCATGAAATCCTTTCTAAGATCTTCATCTTCTGTAGGAATATGTTCATGACTCTCTTCATGAGCCATACTTGGTGAATGTCTCCTTGAAGCTTGAAGTGATGATATAATCTTTCTTCTTGAAGGATGAGAACTTGGCTCTACAAGTTGACCTTCTCCTCTTGTGAGTTTCAACCTTGTGAGCATCAGAAAATAAAACACTTGCAAATAATCAAGTCTTCAAAAACCTATGCTCTGATACCAACTTGATCTGAAAATGATAAAGACTTGTATTCTTGAAAATATTTGCAAGTTTTAATTCAAGTGTTCTTATGCAAATGGATCAATTTTGAAAACATAACTTTGATATAAATAACACATTCAAGACGCATATAAACAACAACAAATAACAGTGAACAGAAAACACATAACACAGCAAATGATAAAGGAGTTCACCCCTCTCTTGGGCTACATCTCCTGGTCCAGCTTCCAATGGATCTTTTGTATTATTTGATCAAAGTGATAAAATATGTGCTTTACAATGCTCAAAATGCCAAAATGATGGCTCCAATGGCTTCAGAACGTCCAAAAACCCCTAGCTGGGCTTTTTCGGCACCTCGTTTGGCCAAAAATTGAAGAAGATAGGATTCCTAGAAGTTCCCCTTCAAACTTTCTATCTCTGTATCACCAAAATGCACCTCTGCCTCCTCAACCTAGCCCCAACACACATATTTGTGTGAAAATCTAGCACCGGGTGCAACCACAAAACGATGCTAATTGTAGGACGGTTAGGGCATGCCCAGCCCCTAACCGCCAAGTCCATGGGCATGTGAGGCACCATATGACCGCGTGCATATACACAAAGGGCCAAAGGTTTAAACCATATGGTAACGGTCGAAAGCGCGCACGCCGGTGGTTCTAAAGAACATATACATATGACCAGGGGCCCAGGGTAAGCGTCGGCTCAGACCGCGCCCCATATCAAAACTATTCAAATTCAAATAAGTTTTAAAATGTATAGTGTTAAGAACCATATGGGTGGCGTGCTGGTTGGGTGGCCCTTCCCAAATCTTTAGCCCTACCCAGAGGTCGCGGGGTCGAATCCTACCAACAACATAAATTTTAAACCATTGTCTAGGTGACACATGGCGGCCATTGATTGGGCCACATGTCGCCATCCCATTCACCACAAACAAGCCACATGTCATATGCCAACTCATCCACATGACTTCCAACCAACACCTGCCATGTATCATATGGCCTTGCCATGTCAACATCAATAAGAACTGTACGGACTATATAGTTAGCACATTTTTTTTGCCTGTTTGTCGATTTGAAAAGAACGTGATATCTCTCTCATTCAACGTCCGTTTGAACCCAAATGAGTTGTGTTTGGTTTGTGATGACGAGGCCTATGCACCCATTTGATTTGAAGCGATTCCAAGAACTTTGAATTTTGAGCAAAATTTGATCCCCTGGATCAGTGGGTCAAGTGACCTAGAAGATGTTTTTAAGGAAGCTACTTGGAGAGTATAAATAAGAGGCAAGGATCTCTCATTTGAATCACACTTGAGAATATTGAATATATATATGTGTCTAAGGTAACCAAGGATATCTAAACTGGAATTCTAGGTGAAGGTGAAGAAAAGAAGGCCGAAATGCAAGGAAGGATAAAATCTTTTGATGGTGCTTTCTAAGGTATGTTATTTTCAGGTCATCTCACCATTTTTGCTATAAAGTTTTTTCTATAATGATTCAGACTATGAAATTGCTATTCAAGTGAGAAAACATATCCAAGTATCTATGAAAAACAATTCCTCTTGTGGGTCATTGTATTTTTGGAGTTACACTCCGTGGAAAATAGGGTTTGTGGTTAGTCCTGAAACTAGTCAAAATCAGGTGTTTCGGGTAAAAACGTCATAACTTATTCATAACAGATCCAAATTTAGTGAGACCAAATGTGTTGGTTAGGGTACAATATTTAGTATGTTTTTTAATAGTTTCGTATCATTTCATCAGAAATTTTTTGTGGGGAACGCTCTACAAGGTCGCTCTCGAGAATAAGTTAGAATTCAGCAAGGTATGCCATTTTTTCTATAACTCCTTTTCTAAGAGGTTTCAAGTACTGACACTTGGAGGAATTGCATAAAACATACTGAATAAAATTGTGTATCCGTTTCGTATATTTATACATTACAGGTTCAAAGTTATGATTACTTCAAATTACAGTTGTTGACTAATCCAAAACTAGGCATGTGAGACTAAAGAAAAGTTTGATGAAAATGCTAGTCTCTTGTTTTTAAAGTTAATAAAGGTTTGCAGGAATGTGATCATATACACCAGGTCTATTATAGAGCTACAAATCAGATTTGGATGATGAAATTGATGAGGTCCTTTGGTTGTGGTACATGTTGAGTACATGGTTGAGACAAGTAGTTGATGAGTTGGTGCACATACATGAAGTGTATAGTTGATGATGTTGGTACATATTTATGAGTCATAGTTTATGAGTAGTTGACACATGATTGGAACATACTTGGTACATCATTGGATGCACTTGTTTATGGTACAGGTTGATTACCGGTTGGTGCATGGTTGATGCACTTGTTTATCGTACAGGTTGATTACAGTTTGAGGCACAGGTTGATGCATGGCTCAAATTTATTGGTACATGTTTACAGTGGTATATCTCATAGTGACAGTGTGACAGTGGTTCCATCATTCTACTTCTACTTTAGGGTGGCAAGACGGGGCAAGGACAGGTGGTTGTAGCCACCTTCCAGTTGTAGCTAGAGAAAATTAGGGGTTGTAGCCTCCTTCTCGTTGTATCCAGAGAATTGGGGAGTTGGAGATTCCCTCGGGTTGTAGCCTAAGAAACTAGGGGGTTGGAGCTTCCTTCCAGTTGCAGCTGAAAAATAAAGGAAGTTGGTGCTTCCAATGAATGTAATTCTTCAAGACATATAATAAAAAAGCATTCCATGGTTTTCTTCTGATTTTTGGGTTTCCACGTAAAACACTGATGTACTGTGTATGTGTGTGATTGTTTATTTCTTACTGCTCATTATTGGATAATAATTCTACAGTGATATAACATTTGAAGAAAAAGGATTATAATTACGTTATTACTGATAGTCTGATTCACCCCCCCTCTCAGTAATCCAACAATTGGTATCAAAGCAGGTTCCTTCAGAAATTAGTTTAACCACTGAAAGGTAGATCATGGAGAGTACCAACTCATATAAAAATGAAATACCATAGTTTGATGGAAAAAAGTATGATTTTTGGAGCATAAGGATGAAGACATATATATAGGCACAAGGATTTCAAGTTTGGAAATCAATTGTAGATGGATACATAGCACCAGCAGTTCCACCAATAAATGACAAAGTAGTGAAACTTGGTGAGAATAATTCCAAATCCATAAATGCACTTTTGAATGGTCTCAGTGGTATGGTATTCACCAAAGTTGCGCATTGTAAATCCGCTAAAGATATTTGTGACAAGCTTCGGAATATTTATGAAGGAGATTCAAAAGTCAAAGCAGCAAAGCTTCAAACTTACAGAGGTTAGTTCGAACAACTAAAAATGAAGGAAGATGAAGATATCGCAGGCTACTTCTTACGAGTCAATGAAATAGTGATTGTAATCATAGGATTGGGAGAAGTAATCGAAGAATCTGTAATTGTTCAAAAGGTACTAAGATCTCTTCTAGTGAGATTCAACCCTAAGATATCAGCACTAGAAGAAAGATCAGATCTAAACTTAATAAGCATGGAAAAATTACATGGAATCTTCATAGCATATGAGATGAGAACTGAATAGGAAAATCCATATGTAAAAGAAGCAGCCTTCAAAGCATCCAAAATATCAAAGCAAAAAAAAAATGAACAAGAAGAATATAGCAGCAGCAGCGACGTCTTGGAAGATGATGAAGAAGTGGCCAACTTCGTCAAAAGATTGAACAAGGGAACCAACGGTAGGTACAGAGGTAAGATTCCTTTAATTTGTTTTAATTGTGATGGTATTGGTCATTTTGATAACAAATGTCCTCATAAGAAAAAGAGAAATGATGAAGGTTACTCAAAAGGCAGACAAACATATAAAGGTAAAAGAACTACAAAGAAAGTTTTCAAGAAAAATTTTTGCACCAAAGAAGACATCTCATCATCAGATGAAGATGAAGTCAGTGACAGTGAAATAGGGAGAGTTCTATTCATGGCAGTAGAAGACTCTGGTAAAGAAGACTCCGAAGAAGAATATGAAGAAGCATATGAAGAAGAAATTGAAGAGGCAAAAGTTGACTTCCGAGAAGAATTAATGAGTGTCATAGAAGTTATCAAAAGAGAAAAGAAGAAAAGAAAGAAACTACACGCAGAACTAGATAAGAAAAATGACACTCAAGAACTAGAACAAATGATCACAAAATTGAAGGTTCAAATAGAAGAAGATAAAAGAATTGAAGAAGCACTCAAAGAACAACTAGAAGGAAAGGACAGGATCATTGGAAACCTAGAAGCAAATATTGTCACACTAAGAAAGGATATTCAAAAGAAAAATCATATTCCAACGATGTATCGAGAGCCCCAAACGAAGATCATATGCAAAATTTACAGCCCCAGGAAATTGACGTATCAACTACCCCCATTGGGGCCCGCAAACTTTTTTTCTTTTCATCTTTCAGGGTTAGGGTTTTGGATTTTACTTATATTAAAAATTCCTTTGGAGCCTCATTGTAACGATATAGTCTTGTGAATGAGAGAAACCGTCCCATCTCTTCTCAGAGATAAGCTACCACCATTCTAGCGAGTCTTTTACTCTGTATTTTTCCAGTCTTTGTTTATTTTCTCTCATTAATATAAAATTGTGTATTACTGTATCTCTATGTTTATGGTTGCATCTCTGATACATTTCTTTTATATTATTGGATATACGTGATATCTATGTACATTTGTTTATTATATCTTTGGTCTCATTTTGTGTTGAAAATAATCCAAATCAGTGGTATCAGAGCAGGCTACTCTTTATTGTTTTTCATTGCATGTACCCGACGAGGTCCAAGTATAGAAAGTTGGGTTTTGAGCTTGTCTCTCTTGAGGAAAACTGCTCTCGCATGCCCAAGAAACCCTCCATGTCAGAATTAAATAAAAACGACGGAGAAAAAGATTCTATTAATTTGTTGCTTGAGAAAGCTCTCACATGACAGAGGGAAGAAATGATGGAGAATTTTCCCCACATCCTTCAATGCATGCCAATAAAAATAGGCGCATATTCATCAAGAGGCCACTTTGGAGGAACATTGCCTTTCAAGGTGCAAGTTAATTTTGATATTCCTGTACTTGAAGGTCAGATATATGCAGATGCCCTACACAAATGGTTAAATCTGCTAGAAGGTTATTTCTCTGTTCACCATTTTTTTGAAAGGGAAAAGATCACCTTCTCGCTCCTTAAGGCTCTCCCCCATGTCAAACATTGGTGGGAAAATTACTGGGATAAAAGTTACACATAGGAGTCTAGAATATATGGGGTCGATCCCACTTGGGATTTTTTTGTGGATGTGGTCAAGGAGAAATATTACCCTGTTGGAAAATATGAAGACCAATACATGAGATGGACCATGTTGTGGCAAGAGAGAGGCCAAGAAGCTCTGAAGTTCACCAATACCTTCCATACATTATGCACCAAGCTGGGTATCAAAGACTCTAAAAGATATTTAGTTTTGAAATACTGTGGGGTTCTACATAGATACATCCAAACTAAAATGGATTTTCTGGACATCTAATCACTTGGTGTTGCTTATCGATATGTTGTTAAAATCGAGGAAAAATTTAGGCACCAGAACAAACACTGGAAAATGCTGCAATTTCCACAAAATCCCCTGGAAAAACACCAATTAATCTCACTCAAAATAGTCATTGGTGGATGATATTAAAGACAAGGATCCAAACCCTAATTCTGAATCTGATTATGAAAATACTGCTAAAAGACAGATCATCGACGCAAACCCCACTGCTATTGTCGCAACCGCAACAATTCAACCAGAAAAAACAACAGATCCTAAAGAGGGAGAGAACCTTTTCATTCACAGATGTGGGTGAAGGGGACCTCACTACATTTTATTGTTGATAACAGAAGTCAAATGAACCTCATCTCAGCATAGGTCTTCAAACAGTTGGGATTGTTGACAACACCGCACCTACAACCATACAATATCGAGTGACTTTTCCAAGAATGAGATATTTGTATCATCCAACAATGTTGATTGTCATACAGCATCCAACCCTTCAAGGATGAGGTATTATGTGATGTTTCCCCACTGGATGTCTGCGATGTTCTCTTGGGCCAACCATATATGTGGAAGTGCCATGTTTGTTTATGAGTCTCGACCTCGTAGTGTCATTGTTACTTTGGGGGGTCATCTCTACAAAATATCGTATGTAGTTCCAACTATTGTCCCACCTAAATAGTGCCACAAGGTAGTATCTCATACTACAAAATTCATCTTCTTCACAATGTATTCAAAAGGTGCATAGAAGGACACTGCAACCGCTGCATCCTCAGTAAGGGTACCTTCTATCCAACAAAAGCAGATCGAAAAGATTGCAACAAAGGACAATGATTCTTTCTGCACACATTCATCTCATGTAACTAGAATGGTTAAAAAGGTCCAATTCATCTAGCCACATGTTTGTGACAACCTTCAACAAGCTAAGAAACACATCTTCTCCAACAAGGCAAGTAGCTCACCAAGATTCAGATTCAACAAACACTTCCCTCTCTCCCCCAGGAACTCAACGTAATGGAGACCATTGCTTCTTAAGGAGGTAGTAATGATCTAGGTGGATATAGGTGACAAACCACCTATTCCACGGGCTTGAAAAGCAATTTTCCATCTTGGTAGTTTTTTGGGTTCCAAATTTCTGGGGCTGTTTTGAGGACCTAAACGACGTTTTTTGGGGATTTGGGGCCAAGTGACTATTGGAGGCACATAATTGTTCTAGTTTGAAATCGTTATTCTCAGTTAGAAATTTCCAATGATGTATCGAGCACCCCAAATGAAGATCATATGCAAAATTTACACCCTCGGGAAGTTGGCGTATCAGCTACCCCCATCGGAGCTCGCAAACCTTTTGGATTTTCATCTTTCGTGGTTATCTTTTTGGATTTTACTTATGTTAAAAATGCCTTTAGATCCTCATTGTAGCGATCATATTATTTCAAATGAGTGTAGGCATCACGTCTCTTCTTAGAGATAAGCCACCACCATTCTAGCGAGTTTTTCACTCGGTATTTTTAAAGTCTTTGTACATTTTCGTGCATTAATAGAAAAATGTGTATTACTGTATCTTTGTGTTTATGGTTGCATCTATGATACATTTCTGTTATGTTATTGGACATCCACGATATCTTTTTACATTTCTTTATTATATCTCTTCTCACATTTTGTCTCGAAAATAATCTGGATCAGACAGATTTCTTCTTTATAGTTGAAATGAAATGCAAGAAAGGGTTGTGAAATATATGGCCTACACATAAATGAAAGTCTAGAAAATATGGTTGATATTTTATTAACTAATGATCCTATATTAAGTAAGTTTCAGGATGTGTATTTATAAGAGATTCTAGGACTACCTCTTAGAAGGGATATAGATTTCATAATAGATTTTGTACTAGGATCAACACCAGTTTCCAAATCACCATATAGGATGAGTGTTCCTGAACTGCCTGAGTTGAAGATGCAGCTTCAAGAGATATTGGGAAAATAGTATATCAGACCAAGTGTATCTCCATGGGTTGCACCAGTCCTATTTGTGAAAAAGAAGGATGAAACTTTTAGGTTGTGCATTGACTATCAACAATTGAAGAAAATGACAATAAAAAATAAGTACCCTTTAACCCGTATTGACAATATGTTTGATCAGGTTGAAGAGGATAAAATATTTTCTAAAATATATTTAAGATCAGGTTATCACCAGATCATAATAAAATATGAAGACATACATAAAACTGCTTTTAGAACCAGGTATGAACACTATGAATTCATAGTGGTACCCTTTGGGCTAACAAATGCTCCAACAACATTTATGTGCCAAGTTATGAACAATGTGTTAAGAAAATACTTAAATACATTATTAATTTAACAATACCACTTTGTTCTATTCACCACCCTCATATGAGGGAGATGGTAGGGGTGGGGGAAATATTAGAGAAAACATAATATGAGGGGTAATATTTGAGAAAACATATTATGTTTTCTCTAATATTACCCAATTTGTTTTCTCTAATATTAGCCCCCACCCCCACTATTATATTTTCTCTAATATTACCCAATATGTTTTCTCTAATATTACCCCTCACTCCCACCCTTATCAAATTATGGAGAAAACATATTATGTTTTCTCTAATATTACCCCCATCCCCATCCTCATCAAGTTATGTTTTCTCTAATATTACACTCCACCCCCACCCTCATCCCCTCATCAAGTTATTTTCAATCTGTTGTTCTTTTGTTTATATGATCTATATAATTTTTTTCTAGGAAGTGTTGAAATTTTATATCATTTTTTATAATTTGTTTCATCCAATATTTTATGAACAAATTCCCTATTCAATGGAAATGATTTTCAAACTATAAAATGATATAAACTTTATAATTTCTTTAATTTTGGAAGATCTTAACCATATTAAACAATGCCTTGTTGTCTCCTTTATTAAGTCCTAAATACTTTATATTTGGCTCACTAAAAATGGTCTTGATCTAGGCAATCTAGGCAATGCATTATTAAGTCCTAAATACTTTATATTTGACTCACTAAAAATGGTCTTAATCTAGGCAGATGATCTTGAAGTTAAGACCATTGTCATGGGTGGGAAATACAATTATAGGTATAATTATATATGTGAAATTATTTCAATATTTAATTAGCAACAATCACGTTTAAATAAAAAGTGGTTGATATAAGCGATTGAATCCGTTTTCCACCTTTTAAAATTGATGGCTCTTGTTTTTACTTAAATGTGATTGCTAAATGACAACCAACATACCCCAGAGAGGAATAATAAATAATAAATCAATTATGTATTAATTATTTTACAATATTAATGTATAAATTAAGGTATTAATATACCTAATTAAAATATTAATATATTAATTAATTGAAAATTTATTTATGTATGTATGAATGGATTATTACATTAATATAAGGTATAAAATAAAATACTAATACATGGCATTAATAGATTAATGTATACAATATTGTATTAATTAATTAATACATTAAAAAATTAATAAAATATCAATTAATAAAATAAAATAATAGTAATACATTATTAAAGTATTAAAACATTGATAATACATTATTATATTATTGTATAATTTAATGTATTACTTTATAATGTAAGTATTAATTGATCGACATATTAATGTAACATATTAAATTATTAATACATTATTAAAATATTAATAAATATATTAGTAAATATTAATACATTACTAATACATTATTACATTAATGTAATGTATACATTTATTAAAGTAATAATACATTAATAAATATAATAGTAAAGTATTAATACCTTAATAAATACATTATTAAAGTAGTAATACTTTAATAATACATTATTAAAGTATTAATACATTAATTGACAATGACCATGATTTTTTATGGTTCACCATGACCATGGTTAACATGGTTGACTTTGGGGAGGAAATGTTGACTTTGGTTGATATGGTGAATAATGGTTCACCATGACCATGGATAATTATGGTTGGCCTTGGTCTACCATGACCATGGTTAATTGTAGTTGACCTTGGATTACCAATGTCATGGTTAATTATGGTTGACTGTGACCATGGTTAACTTCCATACACCTTCACTTTGGTTGACCTTCACTATGCATGACCTTCATTATGGTTGAACATGACCATGTTTGAATTTGGTTCACCATGGTTGATAATGGTTAACCATGTTTGATATTTGTTGTCCATAGATGACCATGACTCACCACGGCCATGACTATGGATGACATTACATTAATACATTATTATAGTATTAATACATTAAAACATTAATAAAATATTGATACATTATTAATACATTATTACAGTAATAATACTAATAACACAATTAATACATTAAATGCATTGATCAATACACTACTAAAGTATTAATAGACTAATAAAGTGATACATTAATAAAGTAGTAATACATTGAGCTTAATGTATTTAGTAATACATTATTACAATATTAAAAAAATAATAATACATTATAAAATTAATGTATAATGTAACATATGGAAGTACTAATACATTAATAATGTAATATATTAATTAATTAATACATTGCTAAATTATCAATTAATAAAATAATACATCAATAATACCTTATGAAAGTAATAGTACATTAATATATACATTATTTAAGTATTTAAATCTTATTAAATACATTATTAAAGTAATAATTCATTAGTAATACATTATTAAAGTATTAATACATTAATTGGCAATGATTATGCTTTACCATGACCTTCCCTCACCATGACCATGATAATTATGGTTGACCATGACCATGGTTAAGTCTGGTTGACCTTGGATTACCATGAGCATGGTTAATTATGGTTGACCATGACCATGTGGCTAACTTGCATAGACATTCACTATGGTTGACCCTGGTTGACCATTACCATGGTTGAATATGGTTAACTATGGTTGACCATGGTTAACAATGTTTAACAATGGTTAAACATGTTTGACAGTTGTTTTCCATAGATGACCATGGCTAGCCATGAACATGGTTAAACATGACTATGGATGACATTCACCATGTTCCCTTAACTATGACTACAATTAATCATTACATTAATTATGGTTGAATATTATTGACCATGATGAAGATTATGGTTTAATATAGTTGACCTTGCCCATGGTTGTCTATGGTTTTCCATGGTTGACTATGGTTAACCATGGTTGAGCTTGACGTGGATCAAAGTTTAGTGTGGTTCTTCATGGTTGATCTTCACCATAGTTGACTATGATTGAACTTGACCATGGTTGACTATGGGTGACCATGGACATGGATGACCTTCGAATATCATGTGGCATTGATTATACTCGACCATGTTGATTATGTTTAACCATGGTTTACTATGACACTATGACATTGCAATGTTGATCGGGTTTTGTTCATTAAATTGTGACATCAGGTTTTGTTTTTCACATGACATTGTAAGGTTATGGTCTCACATTGCAATATAGGTTTTTTTTTTGACACATTATGTTGTTGGAATAGGTTTGTCATAGTTCGAAAGTGGGTTATGTTCGTCACATTGCGACATTATAAAATGGTTCTGTCACTGCAATGTTGGGCTATGTTCAAGTCACATTACGACATTGGGTTGTTCTCATCACATTGTGACAATGGGTTATGTTTGTCAGACAATGACATTTGGAAATTTTTGTCACATTAAGATGATAGGATATTTGTGTCACATTGTGACGATGAGGTTATGGTAATCACATAGCAATGATAAGGCTGTGTTCAACATATTGTAACAATTGTTAGATTTTCCTTATTTATATAGCATTAGTGTTACTAGTGTTATTTTACTTCGTTACCATTAACATATATATCATGTAATGAGCAGTAACAACATAAACAAGATAAAGAAAACACAAGAGATTTATCCAAGAAAAACCCCAAATGGGGGAAAAAACCCAACAACCTTTCTTAGATATATTTCGTTCACGAATCAGGTCCAATTACATAAACCCTAGCACAAGTGTTAGATTAACTAGAAATACCACCCCAACTGCAGCATTAGCACCATACAAAGGTAGCACACCTCCTCAAGGAGTAGCGCACACGAGAGAGATACCAAAAGACCGAGAAATAATAAATCGGGTAGTTGCAGCTACTATGTCTCCCCATCCAAACTTGCACCTTGATTCTGTGTAGCTGGGAGAGAGAGTGTGTGTGAACAAATGAGCCAAGACGTCCTCTATTTATAGTCTTCTTGACCACTAGACTAGGTTGAATTCTTCTCTGGACATGTATCTTATCATTATTACTTTATTCTTTTGGGCCGACTTCTCTTCTAGGGTATTTCAATATTTTTTTAATGGATCCCTTGCTTCCAGAATCTTATCTGCATCTAAGAAAGGTCATTTAGGAAGGAAAGATCCTCCTGCAACTACCAAAAACTCAAAACTCCCTCTTAGCTAGGGAGGAATCTTTCACGATGTCTTCATCTGGTATTCCAATGACGACTCTGCAATATGCTAGTAGGAACACGACTGCTACAATTCCTTCGGTAGATCGAATCATCATGCACAGTCTCTGCAATCAAGAGGTAGTACACACAACTGCATCAAGTGATATGGTGATCTCTATGAAAATCATCTAGTAGCACACATCTACTAAAATTTCATCCAATAGATCACAACTACTGCTGAGTAGTACACAACTACTGTCAGTGACACACAATCAATCCTAGTGGAACACATCCACTATATTAGCACACAACTACTATTCAAAGTCACACAACCTCTTCCAAAGGAACACATCCACTGAAGTAGCACACATCTATTGTTTGGAGTCACACATCCTCTTCCAATAGAACACATCCAACGTAGTAGCACACAGCTACTGTCCAGAGACACACAGTATCCACCACTGGTACACAACCACCGAAGTAGCACACAACTACTGTCCAGAATCACACAATATTCACCAGTGGTATACAACCACTGAAATATCACATAGATATTGTTCGGAGTCATGCAGTCTCTGCCACTGGCACACAAACACCAAATTATCACAAAGCTACTATCCAGAGTCACATATCCTCCACTATACTGTTACGACTACATGTGTGATGTTTCTTCTCTCAGCAGGTCTGACAGTACATTACCCCCTTCAGTCACCTCACATGACTGACCCAGGGAACCCTTGGCTAGAGGGGTTATTTGACATGAGAAGAAACACCACACCTTCCTCTCCACAATGGTGGACATTGGACAACACTCCAAGATTTTTCCTGAAGTACTCATACTCTTGACAAAGGCTTGGTGAGAATGTCCTCTATCTACTCGTCCATGGATATGTACTAGAGCTCCACAAATATTCTCTTCATCATGTCTCGGATGTAATGATATTTGATCTCTATATTATTATACCTATCATGGAATATGTGGTTCTCATTAAGCTTCACACAACTTTGATTCTCACAATGCATCAAAGTTGGCTCCAATTCTAGATCAAATATCCCGTAGCAACTTCTGAAACTACATTGCTTCACATCTTGCCACACTTGTTGTGATATACTCTACTTCTGAAGTATTGAGTGCCATTGATTTCTTCTTTCTGCTCAACCATGATATCATGGTTGATCTCAGACTAAAGAAACACCCAAAAATACTCTTCTGATCCACTTCACTCCCTACCCAATCAGAGTCTGTATATCCCTACAGCTTCACATATCCAAACGAGATATATCTCAATCCATATCCAACCATACCATGAAGGTACATCAACATATGCTTTGCTGCCATCCAATGTACCTGTCTAGGTTCACCCATGTGTTGATTCAAGGCATTCACTGCAAAGAATATGTGTAGCCTAGAGTTAACCAGGTACATCAAGGATCCAATCAACTATCTGTACATCGTGGGATCCACAAAATCTGAAGATTTTTCACTCAATAGCTTTAGATTTATCATCATGGGTGTGGTCATGTACTTGCATTCCATCATCTCAAATATTTGTAGAATATCAACAATATATTTTTCTTGACTAAGGAAAATCTCATCTGATCTTTGCCACACTTCCAATCCCAAGAAGTAATGCATTGAACCTAGATCCTTCATCTCAAACTATGAAGCGAGCTCCCTCTTGCACCCAACTTTTATATTCTCATCTCCTATCAGAAACATTTCATCCACATGTAGGATCAATGGGAAACCATCCCCAAGCTCATCAAATAATTGTCCGATCTAGTATGTCATGTCCTAGGCGCTTGCATAATCTTGTACAAATATTCCTTTAATTTGCAGACATTAGACTCCTTCTCATGTATCTTGTGATTTCTCTATGTACACTTCTTATGGATAAAGTGTCTCATCATAAGATTATCCCTCTTACTGGGAGAATCCTCAGGCCACAAAGAAAGCTTTGTACATCTCTATGCTACCATTTGCAGCATGTTTGATCTTGTAGATCAACTTGGAAGTCACTACTGACTTCCCTTCTGGTCTCAGAACCACCTCTCACACATCATTCTTCATGATGGAATAATACTCCTCCATCATGACATCCTTCCATTCCTGCTTCTTAGTGGCTTCTTTAATGGTGGAAGGCTCTGAATCAATGATGTTTCTCATCAGCGCCACATAGCTGGAAAACATGTGTGGTTTCTAAAACTAAGGAAAAATCCATATCTCAGTCCTTCTGACAATAACATTATAAAATATTGAAATCTTCCAAATTAGAAAACAAATAAACATTAAAAAATATTAAAATTTTCCAAATTAGAACACAAATAACATTAAAAAATATTAAAATCTTCCAAATCTAACACAAATAACATTAAAAAATCTTAAAATCTTCCAAAATAAACATTAAATCATTAACATTTTAAGAACACAAATACATATTATCTTGAAATCTTCCAAATTGGAACATGAATAAACATTAAATCATTAACATTTCAAGAACAAAAATAAATATTAAAAATAAGAACACAAATAACATTAACATTAAAAAATCTTAAAATCTTGTAAACAAGATTAGCAAGATTAACATGTTTTTCACAATATGTATTTATATACAAATTTTGTGTAATTTCTCATGACTATAACCAGCATAGATCCATCTTAACCCATGATCTATCGTTGAGAGGGATGAAATCTCTCAAGGTGCAAACCTTTAACCTTTCCTCAAGCTTTTCACTCTAAAACAGGTTTGCACGTCGAGACATTTGATCCCTCTCGACACTTGATAGATCCAGGGTTAATATGGATCTATGGTTGTTATTATATGTGTTAATCCCTAAATAGTGGCACATTACCCCTTAATTTGGGCATATTACATTAATATTATTATTTTATTTATGTCATCTTGGGTCCATTAGTTGTAATTGTACCTCCTAGTCTCCTATATATACCAAGGAGAACTTTTCATTTGGAATCATCTTGTATTTGAAACTTTATGTGGTGTATAAGGAGGTTTACCCCTCGAAGAGGCTTATTATATGAAATCCTCTCTTTTTCAAGGCATTGAGTACTTATTCCAAGTTTTTTTTTATGTTATTTTGATATTTGGTTCCAAGGATTATTTTAGGGGCTAAATTTCGCTCATGGGCTAATTTTCCATGGTTTTTCTCAAAAAGAGATTCACTATTCTAAAAATGATTCGCCCAAATTCTATAGGATAAAATTATTTTACCTTAAAAATCGCCAAAATTTTATACAAACTATATAAAATCCTTTGAAATTTGAATATTTTTACAAAAATATCGCCAAACATTTATAGTTGGCATATGAAGGATTACTAAGATTCGCCTAGGTTTCTAAACTTTAAAATAAATTCCCATCCTTAAAATCATCCCTGTTTGGTTCTTAACATTAGGTATCAGAGCTCAAGGTCTTGGGGTTTTGCTGCTACATATGAGACACCTTGCAATTTTAGCTATATTTATTTTCTAGAATGTTTCATAAGGAACCCCTTGGGGGATATTTAGTAGACAGATCAATGTTCGTTTTATTCAAATTTCAACTTCTGAAGCCTTATATTTGCGGATATATATCATGTGTAAGATAGGGTTCTGGAATCATCTTGAATTTAGTCATCATGGAATGTTCCCTATAAAAACATTTATGTAACTTTTTAAACCCTGAAATCCGTAGTCTATTCATAGAAATTATCAAGGTATCTATAATAAAAATTTTGTCTTCTGGGTCATCCTACTTTTGTAGATACACCCTGTGCAAGATAGGGTATCTGACTAGTCATATTAACTAGTTTCAAAAAAGTCTTCAAGGTAAAATAGTGATATATTATTTAGTGAGTATCCAAATTAAGTGATACTAGTTGCATTGGATAGTGGACAATCAGTAGTATTTTTGGTACAAGTTTCAGAATCAAATATAAGATATTGTGACCTTGGCACACTTTACAAGTATTCTCTCATGGAAGGGAAAAAATCAACAAGTTGTGGGGAAGTTACCATAACTTCCACTTGGAACATGTAATTTTGATCAAACCTGTGGAATTGCAGAGAAGACATGTCATAGAACTAAAAAAATAAATTTTCATACCCAGAAGGGCCGAAATTTTGGAAATACAATAGAAGAAAGATCATCTAATAGAACCACCTCGAAATAAAGGTTTAAAAGTGATACTTGGCCAACATGCCACCAAAAAAGGGAACTTCTACACCAAATAAGCCTCTAGAAAGTCCTACTTGGACTCTTGATGAAGATGAAGAAATGTGTAGGGACATAAATGATTTAAAAAAAAAAACGGTAACAAAAGATGAACTACAAGGGATGATGGATTCAACTGAAGAAAAGTTGGAGGCAATAATGGATACTAAGTTGGAGGGATTAAAAAGGGAGATCATGGAAGGATTAACAAATTTCTTAATAGAGAGGACACATAAAAGTTAAAATGTATCCCATGAAAGTCATGATGAGGACACAAGGAAGATGCATCAAGAATGGATAAAATACAACTTTGGGTTGAAGACCAACCACTTTCCTCAGATCGATATGAGGAATTTTGATGGAAAGGATCCAATCACTTGGATACTTCAGATGGAGAAATTCTTTGATCGACACGATGTGCCAAATACACAAAAGGTACTAATTGTGTCTTTATATTTAGAACCCAATCAGTTTGTGTGGTATCAATGGCTTTGTTCTTGCAAATCACTCCTCACTTGGAAAATATTAATGGAAGAAATGATAGCAAACTATGAGGATACAAGGATAAATACCTTCTTTAGCTAATTGATAAATCTCAAGCAAAAGGGTTCAGCTGCAAAGAAAATTGAGAACTTCCAAAGATTGAATATAAAGGTAACAGATATTCTAGATGAGCACCTGATTGATGTATTGATAGGAACTTTAAAGGATAACATTCAACATGAGGTTCTCCTTTGGGAACCCAAATCATTGGAGAATGCATTCAGGGTGGCGATAAATGTTGAAAGTAAAAATATGGCTATGGCTACTAGAAGGACAACTCCTAACATCTATCGAGAGAATAATGTTCCTTCTTTTAAAACACCTCAACCTATAAGGTTGACACCTCAACAATTGGAGGAGAGAAAAGAAAAAGTTTTATGATTTAATTGTGATAGAAAGTACAGTAAGAGACATAAGTGTGGTGAGAAGAAATTATTCTACATAGATTGTGAAGAGGAAGAAGAATGAGAACAAGAACAAGAACCATCTCACGATGAAAATGTGGAAGAGAATCCTTCTGAAGAGTTGAATCCCATGATATTATGTAATGCATTGGCTAGAATTAGCACTCCTAAAACCCTCAAGATCAAAGGATATATCAAAGAAAAAAGGTAATAGTCCTAATTGATTATGGTAGTACTCATAATTTCATTCACTATAAATTAGCCAAAGCTCTCAATTGCTTTATATATCCAGCGCCATAGTTTCAATTAATGATTTCATATGAAGGAACTATCAATTGCTCAGGAAAATGCGATAAGATCAATATTACTATGGGGGAATATGTAATGAATAGTCCAATGATTTCTAATAGCTATAACCATGGGTGGTGTTGATGTCGTACTAGGAATCTAATGGTTACAATCATTAGGAACATTGGTTTTTATTTTTCAAGAACTTTTCATAAAATTTTCATTGGAAGGAAAAGAAATTGAGTTAAGGGGTATCACAGGGAAACCCAGTAAGGTGATAATATCTAATGGCATGAGAAAGTTATTGAAAAAGGGGAAACATGGTGTAATTGTAAAACTATGCTCACTAGATGTTCAAACATCTAATCCATCTATTCCCCTATATCTCCAAGGGATCATTGATAAGCATTCCAAAATATTTGAAGATATTCCCGAAGGTCTTCCACCCACTCGAAATCATGATCTTTCTATTCATCTAATTCTTGGGAGTGTTCCTCCTAACGTCATGAATTACAGATACCATTATACCCAAAAGAGTGAAATTGAGTATATGGTTGAGTAAATGTTAGAGACTAGCATTATTATACCTACCCAAAGTTATTAATCTGCACCAATGGTAATGTTACTCAAGAAAGAGTGATCATGGCGTATGTGTCCAGATTATAGAGAGCTCAACAAGATCACTATTAAATATAAGTTTCCCATTCCTATCATTGATTAATTGTTATATGAACTACATGGAGCAATCTGTTTCACAAAGTTGGATCTTCGTTCAAGGTATCATCAGATTAGAATGAAGGAAGAAGATATCCCAAAAACAACATTCCAAACTCATGAAGGCCATTATGAATTTTTAGTCATGCCTTTTGGCCTTACAAATGCACCTTCCACATTCCAAGGGTTGATGAATTCCATTTTCATTAATCCCTTCCTTTGAAAATTTGTGTTATTATTTTTTGATGATATACTAATCTATAACAAGTCTTTGGAGGATCATGTGCGACATCTTGACAAGGTTCTACAACTACTAAAGGAGAAACAACTATATGCCAAACCATCCAAATGTTTCTTTGGGGTGAAGGAGGTAGACTATTTGGGTCATATTGTATCTNTTCCATTTTCATTAATCCCTTCCTTTGAAAATTTGTGTTATTATTTTTTGATGATATACTAATCTATAACAAGTCTTTGGAGGATCATGTGCGACATCTTGACAAGGTTCTACAACTACTAAAGGAGCAACAACTATATGCCAAACCATCCAAATGTTTCTTTGGGGTGAAGGAGGTAGACTATTTGGGTCATATTGTATCTCATGAAGGTGTCAAGGTAGACCCTAACAAGATTAAGGCCATGATGGACTGGCCAATTCCAAAAACATTGAAGAATCTTAGAGGATTTTTGGGTTTGACAAGTTACTATTGTTGGATCATGTTGTCATTGATGCCAATGGTTTGTCATTGATGCCAATAGGTTTGATTACTTGGGAGATTGTTGGATCATATGTCATTGATGTAAATGGTTTGGTTTGATTGATGTCATTGGT
>JASDQU010242848.1:145095-156838 GCA_032191745.1 Picea mariana
TCTTCTCTATCGCGCCTTGTGCACTCGCGACCTCGCTACTTCTCTTCTCGCGACTCCCAGCACTCGGTCCTCCAACCTCGGAGTTTTGATGTACCGAGATGCCGATATTCTACTGTCGCGACCTCGCGCCTTCGCGACTCGAACTTCCCAATACTCGCACTCCCAACTTCCGAGCCCCAAGCTCGCGAGATTCTGCCTTCCGCCACCTGTCTTCCACTTACTTTGGTGGTCCCACTCAACTTACGTCAAGGTCGGAATGTCGCACCTCGTGACTTCGCGACTCCCGCTGTCAACACTTCGACGTACTTCTCACGAGATCCCGATAAGCGATCTCACGACTAATACAACTGCTCCGACCGACTTTTATAACCACTCCATCTTCCCTGAGCTTGGAATTTATCCTTGCTACACGGTAAATTCCTTCCACCTCCGCAAGATCCAATGGCACTCGGATTCTCACGACTTTCCCTTGGAGAATTCCGACTGTCTGTTCTTCCCACGGAAATTCCCGAACTGACGAGATTCTCCTCCATGGAACTCGTCACCCTGCACGCAAAGTTTCATCACCTGCTCGAACCCTTCGATGCACGACCTCTTTGAGAAATCCTTCGACGAATTCGAAGGCCTGCTCCTCCTGAACTTGTTCTCAACTTCTCAAGTCTTTATGAGAACTGGTTGCATGCGCTCCTTGCGGCAAATCTTCAACAACTTCTAAGTGTTGAAGACGTCTGACTCTGTGCACTCCTACAGTAGAAATCCTTCAATCCTTTTACTCAGAATCGCAACCCTGAGACTCCACTGGCCTGCACACTCTTTGCACGGCACTGTGCCTACCTGCACTCTCGAGGAAATGAGAACAAAGTCTTCCCTAATTGTACCCTGCAGTCACGCACTCCTTGCGAACAAATTCAACTGCACTCCTTGCAGGAATCTTCTGGCTCACTTAGAGAAGCAATTGAAACTCATTCATTCACCCTCTCAGACTTCAGTTTCGAAACATGAAATCACATACACAGCCTATATAAAAGAAAATGTATGACAGGAAGCAAATACTCTTAAGCATAACAACATCAATACAAAGAATAGACACATAACCATGGAATTGAATCAAAGCTTTCTTCTATTAATTCAATATTTGTACATGGATGTTCTCTACACAGTTCTCTGCTTTCTCTTCTTGCTCTTGAATGAATAATAATCCAGAATAATGTTACAATGTACATAGGAGGGTGTCTATATTCGTTTTCCCTCTCGAACTCTAAACTATCAAATCTAGACTTAATTATTCTATCTACCAGCATTAACTATTTTAAATGCCTCATCTACCTAAGGACGAGAGCTTATTCTCTCAAGGTCCATTACAATACAAGTGTGCCATCTCTTAAATGAATCATTTAAGATCACACAACAATTTCAAAGTATTTTCAAAATGTGCGCTGGCTTATCCAGATGTCTTCCGCTCGTTGCGCTGGCTTGCTTGATGTGTTGGTCGATGCTCCTGCATCATACTCCTCAGCTTGAAAATTTTCATGGGCTCCTGTCCATGAGCTCCTGCACGGTCTGTCCATGCTTGTGTATCATTGCTTCATTTTCCCAGCTGGCATCTTCCACTGGGTGATTCTTCCAGTTGACTAGATACTCATAGTATTCTTTCCTTCTGGTCTTCCTACCCACTCTCTTGTCCAGTATGCACTCCATCTATGGCTTTTCTGCAACTGGAAATTGTTTCATCCACTGGATTACTGGTTTTTCAGTTCCAGTCTCTGCTTCTCCAGCCCTGTATGGGTATAAATCTACAATATTAAATATTGGAGATATCTCGATGCCATCTGGCAACTCGATCTCATAAGCATTCTCTCCGAATTTCTTCAGGACCTTGCATGCCCGATTTTCTTCATCTTTAACTTATTGTATGTTCCTCTTGGAAACCTTTCCTTCCTTAAGTGTGCTAGAACCAGATCACCAACTTCGAACTAAAGTTGTCTCCAATGCTGATATGCTCTACGTTTGTATTCCTGATTTGAATCTTGCAGTCGTTGCTTCACCTTGCTGTGAAGTTCCTTCATCGCCTCAACGAATTCTTTTGCACTAGCACTGCTAGTTGCAGTCAGTTCTGACTGCCTGAGTTCATAAACTCCTCTCGGTTGTGTCCCATACACAATTTGAAATGGAATTTTGCCTGTACTCTGATTCACTGAATCATTGTATGCGAACTCTGCCTGTGGCAATATGTTATCCCAGCTGCTATGGTGTTCTGTCACCAAGCTCCTCACCAAGTCTCCTAGACTCCTGTTGACCACCTCTGTCTGCCCATCCGTCTGCGGATGATAATCTGAACTAAACGCCAAGTTAGTCCCTAGCTTTTTCCATAAGGTCCTCCAAAAATTCCCTATGAATTTGGTGTCCCTGTCCGAAACTATGCTTTTCGGCAATCCATGAAGTCTAACAATTTCCTTGAAAAACAAATTCGCGATGTGAGTCGCATCACTGGTCTTCTAACATGGAATGAAATGTGCCATCTTTGAAAACCTATCCACCACCACAAATATGGAATCAACCCCTCTCTGCGTCCTCGACAAACCCAATACAAAATCCATGCTGATTGCCTCCCATGGTCTCTCTAGTATGGGCAACGACTGATAAAACCTTGCATTCTACTTTTTCCCTTTCAAATGCTGACAAATTCGACACCTGTCAACAAACCTCTTGACATTTTCTTGCATGCCTGGCCAAAAATATGATTCACTCAGATTTGCGAATGTTTTGTCATGACCAAAGTGTCCTGCCAAGCCTCCGTTGTGTTTTTCCTTTAGCAAATTCTCCCTCATGGAGCAATCTAGAATACACAGTTGATTGCCTCTAAAAAGCAATCCCTCCGGGATCATGTATTCTATCCATGGGCTCCGATCCCTGAGAACGGGATTCTCAGTTGCTTCATATGCTTCTGCGAAATCTGTATCTCCTGCGTACATGTCCTTCAGATTCTCAAAACCCAATGTTTTGACTCGGAATTCCTGCAGCAACAAACATTTCTTGCTCTAAGCATCAACTACTTTGTTAGCAGTCCCTGAAATGTGTTTGATCACAAACGTGAAATTCGTCATGTACTCTACCCATTTTGCATGCTTTTGATTCAACTTCTCCTGTTGACTCACAAACTGCAATGCATGATTATCGTTGTACAATACAAATTCTTTCGGGATCAAGTAATGCCTCCACGTTTTTAATGTGTGTATGATGGCATAAAACTCCTTATCATACGTGGAGTATTTCAGCTTTGCGTCATCCAGCTTCTCACTGAAATATGCAACTGGTCTATCCTCTTGACTCAAGACCGCTCCTATGGCATATCCGCTTGCGTCATACTTCACCTGAAATGTCTTCTTGAAGTCCGGTAACACCAAAACCGGTTGCTCCGTGATCTTTCGCTTCAACAGATTGAAGCTCTTCTCAGCCTCTGTTGTCCAATGAAAAACTTTATGTCGCTTCTTCACTGTGTCCATCATCGCTGCACTAATTCCACTGAAATTCCTGATGAACTTTTGGTAGAAACTAGCTAAACCATGGAAACTTCTCACCTTGAAAATATTTCTCGGTGATGGCCAATTCTTGATCACTTCCACCTTACTCGGATCCATTTCAACTCATTCACTGAAATGACAAAAACCAAATAAATGAGCTCTGTCTTCATGAATGAGGACATTTTCATATTAATCAACAGCTTCTCCTGCTGTAGCTTTCTCATTACAATGGCCAAATGTTTTAAATGTTCAGCCTTCATCTTACTGAAGATCAATATATTGTCCAGATATATGACTACAAATTTCCCGATAAATTCTTTCAGGACTTCATTCATCAGTCTCATGAATGTGCTCGGCGTGTTTGTCAAACCAAACGGCATGACCAGGCATTCGTACAAACCTTCGTTTGTTTTGAATGTTGTCTTCCATTCATCACCTTCCCTCATGTGAATCTGATGATATCCACTCTTCAGATCAATCTTTGAAAAATAATTCGCCCCACTCAGGCAATCCATCAGATCATCCATTCTCGGCAGTGGAAATCTACACCTGATGGTAATTTTGTTAATCGCTCTTGAATCGGTGCAAATTCTCCAACCTCCATCCTTCTTCGGACTAAGCACTGTTGGAGCAACACATGGACTCAAGCTTTCCCTGACCAATCCTTTGTCCAATAAATCCTGGACCTAGTTCTTAACCTCCTCATTTTCTTGTGGCGTCAACCTATACACAGCTTTGTTCGGCAAACTGGCTCCTAGTATGAGGTCTATGTGATGACTCACACTCCTCATCGGCGTCAACGAACGAGGTAATTCATCCACGATGATGTCAACGAACTCTCCCAGCAGTTCCTGAATCTCATCTGGTAAGTCATCCACTCGTGTGCTAGTCAGAACTATCCTCGTCTTTCTGACCACAAAGAATTGTGGATCTTCCTTCTTCTCCATCTCTGTAAGCAGCTCCTTCCCACTCATAAGAAGTATTGTGTTGCTTACTTCCGGCTTCACTTCCTTATCCTTTATCGGAAGCAACCTGTGTGTCCTCCCATCCTTCTCTAGAGTATATGTGTTCATCCTCCCATCATGAACCACATTTCTGTCATATTGCCATGGTCTACCCAGCAATAAATGACATACATCCATGGGAATGACATCACACAAGATCTTATCCTTATATTCCCCCATATTGAATTCAACTAAACACTCTTTAGTGACACTCACCTGATGTCCTTTCTGTAGCGATGAAACTTTGTATGGACTCGGGTGATCAGTTGTATCCAGCTCCAGCTTTTCTACCATCTCGGTCGAAACGATATTATCTGTGCTTCTGCTATCCACGATAACCTTGCACTTTCTGTCCTTGGTCTTGCACGTGGTTCGGAAAAGTCTGGTCCTTTGAGTTGTGTCCTCCACCTCCTTCTCGGGCGTTAAGAGAACTTTGTGCACCATCAGTGACCTCCCACTTTTGGGGTCTTCATTCTCAATATCACGCCTCTGCGCTTCAGCGATGTGAGCTTCTCCAATATCCTTTTTTTTCTCCGGACACTCTAATGACTTGTGCCCATCCTTTCCACACGTGAAGCATGTAATTACTCCACCTCTGCCTCTTCCGCTACCTCTAGTACGAGGAAAGTGTTGGCATTAGCATAACCGCCACCCTACTCGGTATGCTGCGCCCTCTGTTCAGCATGTGGTCCTCGCTGTGAGGTTCCACCTCTCTCAACCTTACCCTAAGGTTTCTTCCACTCCTCCTTGGGCTTCTGGTATTTATCCTAGGCAAATACCTTGCCTCTGGGCTAACTCCTGCCTCGCCCTCACTGACCTTGCTTGCGGCTCAGCTTCTCCTCGACTTTCAGAGCCATCTGATAAGCATCCTCAATTGTTGAGATGGTTACCATGCTTAATTCATCTTAAATGTCGTATTTCAGACCATTCAGGTATCTGGCTACCTTCTCATCATCGCTCTCCTGATGACTTGCTCTGATGTTCAGTCGATAGAATTCCTCAGTGTATTCTTTCACTGTCATTAGTTTCTGTCTCAGGTTCTACATCCTTCTAAACAGATTAATTTGGTAGTCCCTTCGGATGAACTTTGCCTTCATCTTCGCAATCATTCGATCCCAGCTTTTGATCTTTTGCTTGCCTTTGCAGCATCTATCTTCTTGAAGCTCGTCCCACCATAATGTTGCATGTCCCTTCAACTTTGTGACAGCATGCCTAACCTTTTTATCCTCTTCGATATTCTCATAATCGAAGTAGGTATCAAGTGCTCGGATCCAATCCAGCAACTCTTCTGCATCCAGACTCCCTTCGTATACTGGAATGTCCATTTTTGTCTTGGAACTCATCCTGGTGATAGCCTTGATCAGTCGCTCGTTGGCTACATCTTCAGTTGCAACTTCTCCTTGTGGTTCAGCTTCAGCTTTGCCTTCAAAGTCGCTCAGATCCCCTGCACCAACTGTGCATCTCTGAGCTGTTTCCATCTCTTCGAGTCTCACTCTGAGATCTCGTATCTGCCTTTCCATCTCTGGATTCCCTGTCGGCCTGCCTCTTCTTCTCACCTCCCTATCTTCTGGGTCAGATTATTGTCTCTGCCTTCTGGGCATCATGTCGAAATCTTCTTCTCTCTCTGCTACATAAAACAAAGAGAACTCTTCTCCCGCTCTGATACCACTCTGATGGCAACCGCACCCCTCATAGACACGATCACCTCCTCAGGACCTTCTATTCTCTATGGCCCGAAGAACTCCAAGGTTCTTCTGATCCCCTATCGGGAATCCTGCATACCCACAGTATCTCTCGGCTGCAACCCTCTCTTCTNTTCTTCCTTTCAGAGGATCGATGCTCGCGCCTTCGTGAATTCAACAACTAAGAGCTATACCTTCGGATCCCTGAGATCCGATGCGTCAGTCAACTCGCTAACTTTTCCCCCTTATCGGGATTTCTACTCTATCACGCCTCATGCACTCGTGACCTTGCTACTTTGCTTTTCGCGACTCCCAGCACTCGGTCCTCCAACCCCCGAGTTCTGATGTACGGAGATGCCGATATTCTACTGTCACGACCTCGCGCCTTCGCGACTCGAACTTCCCAATACTCGCACTCCCAAATTCTGAGCACCGAGCTCGCGAGATTCTGCTTTCCACCACCTGTCTTCCACTTACTCTGGCGGTCCCACTCGACTTAAGTCACGGTCGAAATGTCGCACCTCGTGACTTCGTGACTCCCGCTGTCAACTCTTCGACGTACTTCTCACGAGATCCCGATAAGCGATCTCACGACTAATACAACTGCTCCGACCGATTTGTATCAACACTCCGTCATCCCTAAGCTTGGAATTTCTCCTTTCTACGCGATAACTTCCTTGCACCTCTGAAAGATCCAACGGCACTTGGATTCTCGCGACTTTCCCTCAGAGAATTTCGACTATCCGTTCTTCCCATGGAAATCCCCGAATTGACGAGACGCTCCTCCACGGAACTCGTCACCCTGCACGCAAAGTTTCAGAACCTGATCGAACCCTTCGATGCATGACCTCTTTGCGAAATCCTTCGATGAATTTAAAGGCCTACTCCTCCTTAACTTGTTCTCAACTTCTCAAGTCTTTATGAGAACTGGTTGCACGCGCTCCTTGCGGCAAATCTTCAACAACTTCTAAGTGTTGAAGACGTCTGACTCTGTGCACTCCTGCAGCAGAAATCCTTCAATCCTTTTACTCAGAATTGCAACCCTAAGACTCCACTGGCCTGCGCACTCTTTGCACAGCACTGTGCCTACCTGCACTCTCGAGGAAATGAGAACAAAGTCTTCCCTAATTGAACCCTGCAGTCATGCACTCCTTGCGAACAAATTCAACTGCACTCCTTGCAGGAATCTTCTGGCTCACTTAGAGAAACAATTGAAACTCATTCATTCACCCTCTCAGACTTCAGTTTCAAAACATGAAATCACATACACAGCCTATATAAAAGCAAATGTATGACAGGAAACAAATATTCATAAGCATAACAACATCAATACAGAGAATAGACACATAACTATGGAATTGAATCAAAGCTTTCTTCTATTAATTCAATATATGTACATGGATGTTCTCTACAAAGTTCTCTGCTTGCTCTTCTTGCTCCTGAATGAATAATAATCTAGAATAATGTTACAATGCACAGAGGAGGGTGTCTATATTCGTTTTCCCTCTCGAACTCTAAACTATCAAATCTAGACTTAATTATTCTATCTACCAGCATTAACTATTTTAAATGCCTCATCTACCTAAGGACGAGAGCTTATCGGCTCAAGTTCCATTACAATACAAGTGTGACGTCTCTTAAATGAATCATTTAAGATCATGCAACAATTTCAAAGTATTTTCAAAATGTGCACTGGCTTATCCAGCTGTCTTCCACTCATTGCGCTGGCTCGCTTGATGTGTTGGTCGATGCTCCTGCATCACAAGGGTGGTGTTATTTCCAAAAGGCTTGATAGATTTCTTGTGCTAGTGGTTGATAATGTGGGAATCCTAGAATCTTGTGTTGGTGAAGGAGGACCTTTTTACCATGTTCCTATCTTTTTGCAATTTGGGGAGCTATCTCCAAAGCCACCTAGCCCTTTCAAATTCAAATTTTTTTGTCTGAGTGACCCTGAATTTAGGGAAATGCCTTATAGTGAATGGAAGCATGTTGATATTATAAGGTAAGATTTTTTCATGTTTGAATTCAGTGATAATCAAGACAATAAAAAAGAAAATTATGGCATGGGAAAAAGAAAAGTACAATGACTCTCAACAACAGATTTGGAGAAATATATAGAACATATCCTTAAATAAATTTTGAATGGTATTTTTAATGAGGTGGAATTGGAAAAATTGAAGGTGAAGCAACCAAAAGGGATTTGTTGAACTTGGAAGAAGCTAAATGGCACCAAAAGAGTTGAGTGACATTGATTGCTCAAGGGGATGAAAATACAATATTTTTCCATAACTATGTCAAAATGAGTAAAAACCTCAACTCTATTTGGAACATCAAGGATAGTTAAGGGGCCCATCTTGATAATTTTAAGGTTATTTATGAATTTGGAACCAATGATTTTGGAAATATTTTCAAGGGGCCTCTAAGAGAAAACATTGTTGAGGTCATTAAAATGGATACTTTTTTCCCTGATTTTTTGATCCGGGATTAGAATAGAGAGTTAATGAAAACAATCTCTTTAAAGGAGTTACAATTCATCATAGAATCCTTCCAAAAAAATAAGAGTATAGGAATTTATGGTTTCTCCATTGAGTTTTATGATGGTTTCTTTGATTTGATTGGAAAGGACTTTCTCCTCGTAGTGGAGGAATCCAAGAAGTCAAGTAAAGTGTTGGGGGCATTTAATTCTACCTTTTGTGCCATGATTCCTAAGAAGGATATCCCTAATACCTTTGATAACTTAATGTATATTTCTCTCTATAATGTAGTATACAATATCATTTCCAAGATTGTTTAAAAAATACTCAAACCATCTTGGTCTCCTGCTATCTCGAGTGAACAAGATGGACTCCAAATTCATGAAGATATAGGAGTTGTAAAACGATCCCTTCATCCAATAAAGGAAAATAATAAACCATTATTTATAATCAAATTAGACTTATCCAAAATATATGTTAAGGTAAGTTGGGCTTATCTTAGGTTGATGATGATCCATGTGGGTTTCTCTCACAAGTTAGTAAATTGGGTGGAAGGTTGTTTTTCCTATGTTTCTTTCTCATTACTAATCAATGGTTTTTCTTCATCCATTTTCTAGCCTACTAGAGGTATAAGGAAGTGATTTCCATTGTCTTAGTTACCTTTTTGTTGATTACCGAATGTTTGAGAAGATGTCTTTCTACTAAAAGAGGGGTAGGCAAATTGAAGGGTATTAGATTGGGACCTCTCATATCTATTACTCACATTTTATTTGTGGCTAATTTGTTATTGTCCACAGATGGGTTCTTAATGGATGCAAAATTCATTCATCAAGCTCTGGATATTTATTGGGGTGCTACCAGGATGGAGGTCAACCAACTTAAATCTTGTATATTGTTTCATAATATTGTTCTAGATCAAGAAGGAGTTATATTATCTCTCGTTCCATTACATGTAGGGGATTTTCAAGAAGGTTTTAAATACATTCGTTTCAAATTGAAGCCAAATGAGTATGTAATCAAGGATTGGATCTAGTTGTATAACAAGATTGAAAGTAGGGTGATTCTTGCTACACAATATGGGTATCATTAGGAGGTAGATTAACCCTAGTCAAAGCTATGTTGGAAGAAATTATTGTGTATTGGAATCCTCTAGCTTACATTCATAAAATTATTTTGCATAATATCAAGAAACAAATCTTTAGTTTTCTATGGACTAGTAGGCATGAAAAAGATCAGATGGCTCTGGTAAGGTGGGAGAGATTAGCCAAGCCCAAGAAGGAAGGAGGTTGGGGCCTTAAAAACATTTTTCTCTTTCCAAAGGCCCATGCTACAAAAAAATTTTGGAAGGTCATTTTAGGGGAGTTTCTTTGAGGAGATGTTTTACTTCGAAAATACATTCATACCCTTTCATTTCTAGAATAGATTTGTAACCCTATAAAATATTGCATAAAATCTTCTATCATATGGAAATCCTTGGTTCAATATTTCCCCTTGGTTGGAGGATGGATTTCTTGGAAAGTTGGTGATGGAAAAGGTATTTTTTTAGTGGTGGACATGTGGATTGTGGGGGGGGGGGATTCTTGTATGTTTTCGGTGGATCTTTTGGATGCCCTTCAAGGGGATTAACAATTTATTTTTAGCTGGAGTGAAAAGAGACAAGGGATAAGATATATGGGTTGAGGGTTGGTTATATTCAAAAGACCTATGTAAGGTGAAGATGGAATCCATTGAGTGGGATGGGTTTGTTCATGTCTTTTCTTCTAGATACATTGTCTTAAGAGAGGAGGAAACTACTTTAGAGGATGCAACCATTACCATTATTGGAAGCAAAGCAACAAAAAGGTAGGACCATGAAAACCTCATCGAGATAAATTGTCCCAAGTTAAGATTTTTCCATGAGCTAGGAGCCAAAGGAAAAATGAGACTCTTGGCCATAATGTTTTCTATGATATCTTGGTCCATAAGTTTTGAGAAGGTTTATTATGATGTCTTGTTGCTAAGTGATAACCTTCCTAGAGGTTTAAGTAGCCTACTATCTTGAGTCCCCAATGAAGCTTCTCTTCTCCTATTTGGATTCTGACTTTTCTACTTGAAATTTCATTCCATAAGAGATCCCAATCTATCCCTGATGGAAGAGGAAGCCAATGGTATTTGGGAATCCAATTCCACCATTAATCATTTGTATCTAGGGGAATCTAGTATTGTTGTAGCCATTTTCTCTAGTGATCATGTTGTTTCTGAGAGATTGTAAGTCTAGGTGGCTCTAAAAAGAGGGTAGTTACTACCATGAATCATCCCAGAATAGGGAGTGGTGGCCATCTATGACCTCCCAAAAGCAGTGTTGATGAATTATATGCTTGTTATTCCAAGTTGAATTCCATATCAGAGATCCTAAGATGTCTCCTTCCAAGCGTATTATTTCATGAGGTCCTATGTTATTTTCATATATGTGATTGTAGATTTGGGCCCATAGATCATCATTCTGGTTGATCCATATCCACAAAGTATTGGCTCCAAGAATATAATTGAGAGTTTTAAGATCCCTAAGCCCTAGTCCGCTTAATATCTTTGGTTTACAAAGGTAGTCCCAAGATACAAGATCCCACTTTCTCTCCTTGTGGGCCCCTCCCCACAAGAAGGATCTTTGAAGGTTGCAGATAGATTTTAGAATAAATTTTGGTGTGGAAAAAGATTGAAAAAAAGATAAAGTGGCATCGCTTGCAAAACAAATTTAAGAAGAACAAGGCAAATAGGGAAATTGAGAAATTGAAAACACCAGTTGGTGAGTCAACATTCCATTTTGAAGAGGAGATATTCCCAAGAGGAGTTGTAGAGAGAATTTTCGATGAGAGGTGCACCCAAATATTTGGATGGAAGGGAGGTCTATTGGAAACCAAGGGTCCTGGTGATGTGGATTTGTATCGCAAGAGAGGTGTTAAATAAAAATAATTTAGATTTATAAAGATTAATTGAATTACCTTATGCCTCCATGAAGTCAGAGAGGAATTTCTTGATGGATTTGGATTCTAAAACAATAGGAGTGCCCATGATCATAGTTTCAT
>JASDQU010242848.1:176541-193693 GCA_032191745.1 Picea mariana
GGGGGGATTCTTGTATGTTTTCGGTGGATCTTTTGGATGCCCTTCAAGGGGATTAACAATTTATTTTTAGCTGGAGTGAAAAGAGACAAGGGATAAGATATATGGGTTGAGGGTTGGTTATATTCAAAAGACCTATGTAAGGTGAAGATGGAATCCATTGAGTGGGATGGGTTTGTTCATGTCTTTTCTTCTAGATACATTGTCTTAAGAGAGGAGGAAACTACTTTAGAGGATGCAACCATTACCATTATTGGAAGCAAAGCAACAAAAAGGTAGGACCATGAAAACCTCATCGAGATAAATTGTCCCAAGTTAAGATTTTTCCATGAGCTAGGAGCCAAAGGAAAAATGAGACTCTTGGCCATAATGTTTTCTATGATATCTTGGTCCATAAGTTTTGAGAAGGTTTATTATGATGTCTTGTTGCTAAGTGATAACCTTCCTAGAGGTTTAAGTAGCCTACTATCTTGAGTCCCCAATGAAGCTTCTCTTCTCCTATTTGGATTCTGACTTTTCTACTTGAAATTTCATTCCATAAGAGATCCCAATCTATCCCTGATGGAAGAGGAAGCCAATGGTATTTGGGAATCCAATTCCACCATTAATCATTTGTATCTAGGGGAATCTAGTATTGTTGTAGCCATTTTCTCTAGTGATCATGTTGTTTCTGAGAGATTGTAAGTCTAGGTGGCTCTAAAAAGAGGGTAGTTACTACCATGAATCATCCCAGAATAGGGAGTGGTGGCCATCTATGACCTCCCAAAAGCAGTGTTGATGAATTATATGCTTGTTATTCCAAGTTGAATTCCATATCAGAGATCCTAAGATGTCTCCTTCCAAGCGTATTATTTCATGAGGTCCTATGTTATTTTCATATATGTGATTGTAGATTTGGGCCCATAGATCATCATTCTGGTTGATCCATATCCACAAAGTATTGGCTCCAAGAATATAATTGAGAGTTTTAAGATCCCTAAGCCCTAGTCCGCTTAATATCTTTGGTTTACAAAGGTAGTCCCAAGATACAAGATCCCACTTTCTCTCCTTGTGGGCCCCTCCCCACAAGAAGGATCTTTGAAGGTTGCAGATAGATTTTAGAATAAATTTTGGTGTGGAAAAAGATTGAAAAAAAGATAAAGTGGCATCGCTTGCAAAACAAATTTAAGAAGAACAAGGCAAATAGGGAAATTGAGAAATTGAAAACACCAGTTGGTGAGTCAACATTCCATTTTGAAGAGGAGATATTCCCAAGAGGAGTTGTAGAGAGAATTTTCGATGAGAGGTGCACCCAAATATTTGGATGGAAGGGAGGTCTATTGGAAACCAAGGGTCCTGGTGATGTGGATTTGTATCGCAAGAGAGGTGTTAAATAAAAATAATTTAGATTTATAAAGATTAATTGAATTACCTTATGCCTCCATGAAGTCAGAGAGGAATTTCTTGATGGATTTGGATTCTAAAACAATAGGAGTGCCCATGATCATAGTTTCATCAACAAATTGATGATGAGAAACATGCAAATTGTCCCTAAAAAATATGAGTTATTTGATTTTGTTGCTAGAAACAATAGCTTTGAATCCCCTACCAAGGCCTTCCACCATTAAAATAAAGAGGTAAGGAGATAAAGGGTGTCCTTTCCAGATGCGGTGTGAGGGAGACAAGTTTGGTGAGGGAGATCCATTCACCAGGATCAAGAAGAAATTTGACGAGGTGAGGGACATAATCCATTTGATCCAGAGAGGAGAGAAACCAAAGGATTTTAGAATGTGTTGGATGTATTTCTAGGAAATATTGTCAATGTTGCAAGAGGATAATCCCAATACCCATCAAAATATTTGTAAATGTAAATGAGTGATTTAAGGTCAAATGGACAAAGCTCAGAATAAGAATTTTTTAACTTAGAAATATGGGCTAGCATGCATAAGAAAATGAGGTCTTGATTAACTTCAGTCAATGATTTGGAGTATAATTGAATAGGAGGAAGACTTATTGAGGAAGGTGTAAAGGTATGCTATTTACATCAGGTCTTTAAGTAGCCACGGGAAGAAAAACTCAGTCACAAGAACCTCTTGAACTTAAAGTTTAAGAACACTAAAAACCATCCAAAGCAGTATTATAATCAAACACTCATCATAACACAACTACAAAATCTCATATGGATCATCCAATCATGAGTATTTCAGCATAAGAGACAACAAGATGATGTAAAAAGAAATTGAGTTATGTTGATCTAAATGTCTCAAGTCCAATACATAACCAGAGAATAACTTACTTAGACAAAATATTACAATCAGGGAGCCCTTCTCAACCATTCAAACCTCTATAATCATTTATAAGATGTATTTATAATAAAAAGAGGAATGGCACATCTAGAGGTGTGAGTTGTCCTTCCTATCCTAGGATTCTCCAAAGGAACTACAATTCTAACACATGTGCTAATAGATCTTAACAAACTGCTACAATTTAGGAGCCATGTTGGCAACCACTCCAACAAGAATTAAATGACATGTCTCCTACCTTAGGCACATTCTTTTTCAGTTCCAAGTGTCCTCTAATGGTCGTATGTTGCTTCGAAGTTGCCACCCATGATTCTTTCTTCTCTCCACATAATCAACAATTAAGAAGGAGTCATGAATTTGAACCTTTGAATGCAAGGGCTAATTCGTAGCACCATTTTCTAGTGCATTTGGTAGCCAATTTTGTAGCGCCCTTTGCAAAAAACTCTACAAATTCGGTAGCGCTTCCTCTGAAATAGATCTGCATATTTTGTAGCGCCACTCCTAAAATAGTTCTGCAGTTTCCATAGTGCCACTCCTGTGTAATGTCTATGCAATTTTTGTAGCTCCCCTCTTGAAATAACTCTATAGATTCAGTAGAACCACTCCTGTGATAACTCCGCAAATTCGATAGCGCAACTGTTAAGTTTGTATAGGATATTTTCTAGCACCTTAGGTAGCACAATTGTAGAACATACTGTATAGATGATTCTGTAGCGCCACCGCACTACATAATCTCTGTTTTTTTTATGAGTGATGAAACTAATCCTTCAAAAACACAAAAAACTTAGCTGATGGACTAGGAGCCTATAGATGTCTGTATAGGTGGAAAAATTATACTTCCTTGTTCATCTCAAACTTGCAAAAAGAGACCACCCACAAAAATGGATCTGTCATCCCCTAACTACTTCATCAATCTAGCACTCCTCCTTGTTGCAGGAGAAATTCCCTTTGTCATAACAACATATTTTTCCTTTGCAGGGATACTTCTCTTGACTGCAAGTGTACTCTTCTTAATTGTTGGTTCATCTCTTTCATTTGTAGCTTGTACCAGAAAATTTAAGTTCCTCTATGCCAATTCATCATTAAAATATTGCAATTCCTCCTTGAGCTTTATGTTTTGGGATTGAAATCTTATGTTTTTCCTGTACAATATCTTAAGTTGCCTATGGAGAGGYAGAGCTCTTCTTGMTGAAAACCTTGCTAGGTCAAGAGTTTCACTATACATGTCCATGAGCTCCTTCATATTTCTTCTCTCAATCAAACTTTCTTCCTTCAAATGAGCAACCTCTTTCCTAGCCTCCCTGAGCTGTCTAGTCAATCTTTTGAGAGTGGGATTACTAGGTGGAGTGCCGATGTTGATCACCTCAATAGGTTTCTTAATTCCTTTACCTTTTTCTTTCTACTGAATAGAGGCTTTGTCTATCACCTCAATAGGCTTCTCAATGTCCTTACCCTTATCTTTTTCTTTCCTTCCAATTGAAGCCTTGGGTAAGATTTATGCTTCAACAACTTCTTGAGGGCTGATAATCTAGTAAAAGGTTTCCTGATTCTGAACTTAGCTACTAGAGCAGGTGAAGGGAAATGCAACTTCCTTCCCCTCTTGGTTGTGGTTTTGGTGGATGAAGGGACTTCTTCCAATTCAAGTGTAGGAGGAGGTGAAAAATMTYTCTGTGGAGAGTGATGAACCTCCCTCTCTTCTTCTTCAATTTCCTTRGGGCTTTCTTTGTCTTGAGTAKTGGGTTTGTTTTTTCTCTTCCTGCTTGTTCTTGCTGGGGAAACACTACTAGATGGAAAAGGGCTCTACATCCTATATTGAGGGGTAGAGGCTATATCTAGATGGATATGGGCAGAGATAATGAATTGTTCCCAAGTAATGTTCCTTTTCTTCAACTCTTCCATCACCAACATCCTGATCAATCCATAGTGGAAGACACTAGTTTCCATAGCCTTGGACTTGGCTTGGACTCTATCAGACATCTTTCCCATACTCCTCAAAAGATAAAAAGGGATATTCATTGCCTCCTTACCAGTGAAATGCATCAAGAGTCTAATATGATACTGGTATAACATGTTAAACCTTCATCGACATGTAAAATATCTCTGGATGATATTCAACATTTTATCAAAGCCTTCAACTAGATGGCTCCTAGGCACTCCCATAGATAAATTGTCTTTCTGATAGTATGGTTTGAGGAAGCCCTTGGATCATGGATTTGAAACACGTTTATTTGGGACCTAACCCCTCACGTAGGTAGAATAATATATTATGATGTAATTGTTACACGTCAAAATTACTCAATTGGATAAGTGTCGCATGTTCCTCTCAATTGTCGTAAGTGTCGCATCTTCCTTACAACTTTCACAAGTGTCGCAAGTTGTTCACAAGTGTCACAAATGTTGTTCAAGCATACTGCCATAATGACGACACTAAGGAGGCACTTAAAACATTTCATACACTTGATTTGGAGAAGGGGAACTGGTTAACTAAAGACAAGGATCTCTTATCACCTGAGAAGAGCTCTTAAACAAAGGTTCTAAGGGTGAGCGCTCCCCTACATCAGACTTAGGAGCGTTGGCACTCCTCTATAAGGCCTCAGAGAGCGTTATAATGCTTGTCTACCCCTCTAAGGGAGCGCTATCCACCTTTGGAGCGTTGGTGCTTACCTCAAGCTTCCTAGGGAGCGCTACAACGCTCTGATGCCCCTTTTGAGGGAGTGCTGCCTAATCTGAGGTAGTAGTTGGCCCGTTGAGGAGAATAAGGGGAGGATCTCTCAAGTTTAGAAGGCAGTTGCATTCAAATTCTTGGTTTCATCAGAAGATCCCTGATCCAAGGAGATAATTCCTCAACTTGTTCTAAAGATAACTCAAGAGGTTAAGCTCCTCTTAACCTATATAAGCAAGCTCTATGATGGTGAAAAGGGGAAGAATTGATAGCATCAAACCTATGATCTCATAGGGAACACACAGTCAGTCAAAGGAGAATTGATCAGTGAAGCTGCTATCATCCAGGTTGTGGATCTTCCGAGCAAGGGTTAGACAAAGGGGACTTGACGAAGCTGTCGCATTCGTATCTACGATTGTAAGTATTGTTGTCGTTATTCTCATCAATATAACATGCTTGGCCTGTTTCTTTCTAGTTTGTGTTTGATCTCACATGAACCTATCATTGATAGATAGATTTGTTTTCAAGCTAACATCAATAGAGTAGGAAGCGGTCGTACTTTGTTTGTCTACAGGACTCAGCGAGGAGCGAGAGTTTGCGGCTCGATTTGGAGAATGCAGGGACAAACATCGATAAAAAGGTATTGTTGTTCTCCTTCCTTCTCATGTGCTAGTTTGTATGGATTTGAAAGGAAATCAGTGTCCACGTTAAGCACTTTCTGTCTTAGAGTAGGGTCTAGCTCTTTGAGGCAATCTACCTATCCGCAGGGAGATTTTCCTACAACAGAAACTGGCGACTCCACTGGGGAGTCCTCAAATCAAAACCTCTTGTTTTGATTTCTCCTCATAGACCTTGTTTTACCCCTTGATCATTTTATACCTGGTTCACTCCTCTTTTGATTGTTTTCATGAGCTGATTGGCTCCCTACCCCATCACACCCAGCCTAATTGTCGAAATTGAACTACAATTTTTGAATTTTTGACATTTTTGAGAGATTTTTGAACCTAGCGCCTTTGTCTCTATGTTAACAGAGTGCCAGCACTCCCTGAGTGCCTTACACAGAGTGCTACAACACTCCTTGCCTTTGGCAACAGAGTGCCAGCCCTCCTTTGGCCAATAAACCTTCCAGAATTGTTTTTTTTGGGTTTTACCTCTGTGTTTCTCTTGTTGGGTCACCTTGTGAGTCAATCCTTCTTTCTTTCCAGCCTTGACATCTATCTTCTTTGAAGAAAAAACATCTTGCTGTTTGGATTTTGTAGCCTCCTTCACTGTTGTTGTTGAGTTTTTCTACCATTTGGAGTCTGAAACCCATGCATTGTCTTTCTCTCTTTTTGATTGAACGAAAAACTCTCATGAAAGTCATCAAAGGCCTACAGATCTTTTCATTTGGTTTTAGTTAAGATCATTGTTCTTCGACATTTCCTTTGGTGTGAAGTTTGATTTCTCTTTGATTGTTTCTTTTCTTTCGCTTCTTGTTTTGATCACAACGAGAGGGTGTATTGTTTGTATGATTCTTGCTTGTGTTGGTCTGATTTTCATTCATCCAAAAAGATAATTAGCAATACGAGCATTGTTTTGAATTAATCATTATTCATATGCAAACAATAGAAGGCATCTTCATGATTGATTGTGCATATTAGAAGGTATCTCAATAGTTTTAGCAACACATTAGGATTTGATTGAGTAAAATTTGTTTGAGAACATTCCTTATTTGTGCTTGTTAATGAAAAGAACTCTCTCTCTCCCTTAGATAGATGTTCATCGAAAAGAAATGACTGCTTATCATCTTTGATGCATTTTTGGGACAGAGTCATAATTCCATTCATTTCACTTCCATGCACCCCTTTTGAGTAAAGAGCAACTATAAAATGAACGCTAATTAAAAAATTATCTAGAAAATTTTCTTTTCTAGGATCCTCCACCANGCTACGGGGACTAACCCTCCATTGTTTAATTAATTATGGTGGTCAGATTGTATTATGGGGATCGCTTAAAGGTAAATCCACAATTACTGTGTGGAATCCTTTTAGTTGATTTCGGGCTCGATACCCTACCCATACGTTCGGATCGGACTGTCGACTATTCCCACCCAGGGGCTAACTGCGAATTGGTAACCTTAGCGGCCATAATATTTAGGGTCTTAAACAAGGTGACAGTGACGGAAAGTCTCACTGTACCTAGAGCAGACATTGGTCAAACTCACTCAGGCTTCTTGGAGGGTAAATCCATAATTACTGCGTGGAAGCTTGCACCAAGGCGTAAGTCCATTAAGTAGGTCGCCATTGTAACTGTTCCACCCTATCCCTGCCCCTTCTAGACTTGATCATGCGACATTGGATTTCATCACCAACTAGTACGGTCATTGAGAGAAGGTCCTATTTGCTTGGTTGTGATTCTTAGATTTTATTAGCGTGTGTTGTTCCTTTTCTGTAGTTCGCCATAGATCTTTTTCGCCGACTCTTTTTCTCCAACATCGAACCTCCACGCCGTTCATGGAGGCTACAGGGACTTCCTCCAGAAAATATGGAAGGAAACACCCCTTTAATCCCTCATTCTACGAAGGAATCTCCTCAACAGAGCGAGGTTCAAAACACTACAACTTCCCAGGAAGAAGTTCCCACTCCTTTAGATAATTTTCGGATTGTTTCAGAGTCTCCGGAAGATTTTCGCATTCTAGTGGGATATGAATGACGTGTCCTCCATCTCAATTCCGCTGGTGAATTCGTCGTCATCAATCCTTTTGACATCCCGACTGGGTCTCATCAAAACCCTTTAGCTGATGACCCTTTTTGGATAGCAGACATTGTTCGAAGTCCACCGCGCATGGTGCGAGATCTTTATGGAACAGGGGAAGGTACTGATGCACCCATCTCCTATGCCATACCCCTAAACCATTTTACCGGTACCACCACTTTTATGGACACACCACCCGTCAGTCCAAACATACCGTCCGCTGGCCCAAGGTCTACTCTTTCCCTCCAGATGACCCATTCTACAATAGTCCCGCACATTTCGACTATTCCTGCCAGTAACGTGGTGGTGAACCAAGCTGCGATTGGCACACCTACAACACCAAGACCTACATCATCACTCCCTTTTGGGTATAGAGCAATGAATGCTTTCACTGCCACTACTACCCAAGCCACTACTACCCAAGTTATGTCGGGAAGTTCCATACCCATCCAACAACCCGGAGGGACCAGTCTTGGTGGTCCTAATCCGCTCAGCGGCACCAGTCAGTCATTTACATCTGGTTCTCAAATTCTGGGAACTCTACCTCAAGTTGGGGGGCATCCTCCCACCGGAGGACAAATTCCATTCGAGCGGCACCCTCATGCTGGGGGGCAGCCTCAATCTGGAGTCCACCATCAACCATATGGACAAAATGTGTCTGCCACACCCAATCCGTGGAACGTCCCTTTCCCGGGAAATCCACAGTTCTCGACAGGAAACAATTCTCAGACTCCGCAACAACCTCCTTATGGACAAATGCAAAACCCTACCTATAACCCTCAAAACCCATCCGATTATCCTCCGCTCACACATGCTCCTCAAAACACCTCGAATCCTGGGTACCCTGGTCAACACCAACCTCATACAAGAGGGCCCACTAGTTACAATTACCCACATAACTCGGTAATTGGCCCTACTGGTGTCCCCATGCCACACCAGCATTACCCATAGGTTAACCGACAACTACCTTTTCTAGCTACCCTAGACCTTCTAGACTTGTCTCGATTAACGAATGATCCTATTTATCATTCTCCAGTTTGGCCAGCTATTCCAGCTAAACTTCCTTCTGATATCCCAAAATTTGATGGAAATTTAGGAGAAGACCCAAATAACCACGTGATGAATTTCCATTTGTGGTGTTCATCCGACTCCCTCATGGACGATTCTATACATTTGCGTCTTTTCCAACGGATGCTTATGGGTTCCACAGCGAAATGGTATATTGAATTACCGTGCACATCTTTTCACGATTTCAACTCTCTCACCATGTCTTTCCTCACGCACTTCCAACTGACTATTCGATACGAGACGGGTACTGAACTATTAACCTCCCTTCGTTAGACAACGTCCGTACATATCTCCGATCATATCCATGAATGGAGACGAAAATGAAGGCTAATCAAAGCATTCATTCTCGACCAATTGTTAGCAGAATGGTTCACTAAATCATTGTTACCCCAGATTGCTCGTGATGTTGCCATGGGTGGCGTAGTCACTGAGGAAGAAGCCATTTCCCGAGCTCAGTACTTAGACTTAGTCTATTTACAATCCAGTACTATGTATGAGTTGATACTGAATGCTGCCCATGCCACTAACGATCCATCCAAACCATCGTCTACTTCCCACATCGATGGAGTTATTGGCTCCGTCAAAACCCAATCTAATACCCAGTCGGCTGGAACGATTCAGCGGCCCGCTTCGACAGATTCTCCCAGCCTGACTACACCCTCTTCTACCACCCCCTCAAACTTAGGTCTCTAATGTGAATGCGGTCCAATCGACCCCTTCACAACAACCTGGGGGCAAGAAGAAAGTGAGAAACAAACCAAAGAAAAACAATAACAACGAACAACCAAAAAATCAACCGCAAACCCCTGCTGTCGAAAAACAACCACAATGAAAGCCGAAATTCCCATGTCTCATTTGTGGTGACGATCACTACACCTGAGACTATCCACATCACGATGAAGTGGCCAATATTTTTAAGGGAAATTCACAACCCGCTGTGCTTACTCAGCCTTTTCCACAGTAGCAATCTTTGGTTTCTCAAACCACCACTGCTGGGGGCAATTCCAACCCACTGCATGATGAGGCCTCAACAAGTGCCCACATTTACATGTTCAATGGGGTTAACCTGACCACTTGCTCTGTGACGTATGACACACCAGTTAAACCTGATAAACCGAAGACTATTAATGGTTCTGCACCGGAGCCGTTACCCTCCTCCGTTAATCCTCCGTCTGTTAGTCCTCCATCTGGGCCACTTCAGATTGAGAAACCTTCATTTGACTCTATCTTACGCCCTCCTAAGAGCACCATCCGGAAGTCTACCTTCAATCCTAATTCACGGGCTGCCCAAAACTACAACATTGTAGAAGATTTGACCCAAGCACAGTGTGTTATGTCTGCCTTGGAAGTTCTACAACAGTGTCCCAGTCAACGTAGAACGCTCTTAGCTGCTATCGACGCTTTTGATCTCGAGTTATCCAATAACCTCATGTTTAATCTGGATGATCATCAACCATGACTCTCCCACCAGCTAGCTTTCCAAATCAATGTTATTGTTCACAATCAACAAATCCATCAAACTATCCTGGATGAGGGATCCTCTACTTGTGTCATGTCCTTAGCTTGTTGGAAGGGCTTAAAATCACCTACCCTTAACAAATCCGCTATGATGTTATGCGCTTTCAATGGATGAGGTTTTCATCCTCACAGATTATTACAATCCTTAGTCGTTCAGTTGGGTGGAAAAATTGTTACCGTTGATGTCGAGGTGGTCGATGCTCCTCTCGATTACAACCTATTACTCGGAAGAAGTTGGTTCTACGCTATGACTATCGTCGCTTCGTTGGTGTTTCGATGTGTATAATTCCCCCATCAAGGAAAAATTCTCACCATCGATCAGCTTGATTTCTGTACACCCAACGCTCACATCCCTACTACCAACAACATTCCCTTTTTGGGAGACCACCCAGTTACGTATGAAAGCGTTGGTGTTGGCTTATTGAAATATTCTAGCCTTATGGGTACTTTCCCTACACCACTTCCACCTACCGTGCATCATATTGCCGCCGTCAATATGATCTTGACTATGCCTTATCAATCCTTGGAATCATCTGACCCTTGGGTTGTACCTAGTCCTCTAGAATTCGATGTGCTCGGTGACACTATGCCACTTAGCCCAGTCGAGGCCGCATACGTAGCTATTCAATCTGCCTCTCCCTTTTTGGACAATCCACATTTATTGACACCAGATGCATACTCAGTGCCCTCATGGTTGGATTCCCTGTCATCCGCCGTTGATTACTTTTCCCAGATTTTTCCTTCTGACGAATCTATTATGGAAATGCTTGGCATTGACGATCTACCTTGGGATGATAACCATCATCGATCCTCTTTTCTTCCACATTTGGAAGAAATTCATCAAGACATACTCTTTGTCTTCCTTCCTGATGTTACCAATGTTCCGCAATCTCTGATCCTCACACAAGATACTCTCTCTGAGGGGAACATGGGAAACATCTCTACTACGATATTTATTGATATTTCGATCAAAGAAGGTGTCGTGGAAAACATTCACCTTGGTGCTAATTGCACACCTGAAGAAGTGGTCTCTTACACCGCTTTGTTTAAGGAATTCCACGATGTCTTTGCATGGAGCTACGAGGAAATGCCAGAGATCGACCCTTCCATCGTCGTACACGAAATCAAAACCTACCCTGGTGCGAAACCTGTCCGACAAAATCTTTGCCCAGTTCATCCCAAGAAAATCGTAGCTATAAAGGCAGAAGTTGAAAAACTTCTCAAATCTGGCTTTATCTACCCCGTCCCTTTGACAGAATGGGTCTCCAACCTTGTTCCGGTTGCCAAAAAACAAGGGACCATCCATGTTTGTGTTGACTATCAAGATCTCAACAAAGCTTGTCCCAAGGACAACTACCCTACGCCCTTCATCGACCAAATCATTGATAATTGCATAGGGAGCGTAATCTTCTCTTTCATGGATGGATTTTCTGGGTATAACCAAATTGAAATCTTACCTGCTGATCAACATAAGACAACCTTTATCTTCCCTTGGGGATATTTTGCTTATCGAAATTTACCATTTGGCCTAAAAAACACTGGTGCCACTTTCCAGCGGGCCATGTCATACGCTTTCCACAATATCAAGCATATCATGAAGCCTTACCTCAACGATTTACCTGCCCATTCATCCAATCTATCTGATCACATCGATCACTTGCGGGTAATTTTTCTTCGATGTTGGTTCTATCGTATTCGCTTGAACCCACACAAGTGCATTTTCGCTGTCGAATCTGGTCGACTCCTTGGTTTCATTGTCTCCAAAGATGGGATCAGGGTGGATCCCTTAAAGGTTAAGTCCATTCTAGCCTTACCCCCACCTACCAGTTTAACCCAACTCCGAAGTTTGCAAAGCAAAGAAAACTTCCTTCACCATTTCATTTGCAACTACACTGAAATAACTAAAGGATTTATGCGGTTACTGCAGAAAAACACCCTTTTATCTGGGATGACACTGCCCAATGGTCATTCTATGCCCTCAAGCATGCCTTGACCCACGCTCCCTTGCTACACCCTCCGGAGTATACAAGGGACTATATCCTTTACTTGGCCTCCTCCGCTTCCACTATTGCGATGGTGTTAGTTCAGGAGGACCCCAACGGTGAAGAACATGTGATTTACTACCTGAGCAAAAGTCTATCTGGACCCGGGCTCTGATATTCACATGTTGAGACACTGGCTCTGGTAGCCGTCGTCACTGTCCAGAGATTCCGCCACTACATCTTATTACACACCACCATGGTAATCGCAGACTCTAACTCCATGTACCACATCTTGACACGTCAAGTACTTGGGGGTAAATATTCAAAATGGATCGTTATTATTCAAGAATTCGATCTTGAGTTTACGAAGGCCAAAGCCAAAAAATCCCTGGTGTTTGCAGAGCTTATCTGTGCTCTCCCTAGTGCTGATGAAAATATTGAACCTCGAGATTCTCTCCCCGATGAATCTCTCTTCCTCATCAGCACCTCCGATCCTTGGTACTAAGACATTCTCCTCTACCTTCAAACCCAACGTTTTCAGACCAACATTTCTCGCGAAGAGCATCAACGTATTTTTCACCACTCTCGTTGATATCTCATCATTTGCGACACCTTGTATCGCCGCGGTATTGACACCATACTTCGGCGATGTCTGATTCACGAGGAGGCTGAACGTGTTTTAAACGATTGTCACCTTGGTGCCTGTGGCGGTCACCTCTCTGGGATGACCATAGCCCAAAAAATCCTACGTGCTGGCTACTTTTGGCCCTCAATTTCCAAAGATTGCATCGAGGTCGTCAAAAAATGCCCACCCTGCCAAGTCTTTAACAAGAAGGCATGCACCCACCCTACTGCGTTGCACCCCATTATCGCCATCGGCCCCTTTGCCAAGTGGGGTATCGATTTCATGCAGTGTAAGCCTACCTCAGCCGGGGGGCATGGTTACATCATCGTCGTCGTCGACTACTTCACCAAATGGGCTGAGGCTATGCCTACCTTCCTGAACGATGGTCGTACTGTAGCTCTGTTCCTTTTCAACCATATCATAACTCGTTTCAGTGTACCATGTGCCATTGTCACTAATCATGGTGCACACTTCAAGAACTAGATGATGAGCGAGTTACATGTCAAATTGGGTTTTCACCATGAAAACTCATCCCCTTACTACCCACAGGCCAACGGACAAGTTGAAGCCATCAACACAGTCCTAAAAAAGATGATCCAATGCATGGTAGGGGAAAACAAAACATCGTGGCATTTACAACTTTTCTCCGCTCTCTGGGATTATCGCACCTCTGTGAAAAATTCAACTGGATTCACTCCTTTCCAGTTGGTATATGGCATTGAAGCCATCCTACCAATCGAGTGTGAGATTCCATCACTCAAACTGAAAGTATAACTCCTGCCCCATACTTCTGCTGAAGAAGAACGATTCTTATATCTATCCAAGATGGAAAAAACACGTCGTGATGCTACTCTCGCTAATGAGACACATCAGAAACGAATTAAGATTCAATATGAAAAATCCGTCCACCCTTGGACTTTCGCAGAAGGAGACTTAGTCCTCGTTTATGACCAAGCTCACGATAAATTGGGGATAGGAAAGTTATAACCTCTATGGCACGATCCTTACATCGTGAAGCATGTCTTACATAGAGGCGCCTACGAATTAGCTGACCATGATGGAATTTCCCTGGGAGAGCCTCGAAATAGGCTTTACCTTAAAAAGTACTATGCCTATATCACCTAGCATTTGTACTTTGCACATTATTGTATTTTAGTTTGGTGTCTCTATTTCTTTCATGTGCTCGAGTCTTTACGATTGCCACTCATAACTGTGCTGGTGTTTTTTATGTGCAGATGATGTCTTCCTTTCCTATCTTTTTGGGTTCACGGATGGCACTAGCCGACATACCCAGAACATTGCTTCGACAACATGGGTTATTTACCAATTTGATGAGGTGGTGAGTTCAGGAGGGATTTGCTTAGGACCAGCAACCAACAACATGGCAGAATATCATGCTGTCATCGGACTGTTGACCCAAGCCTCCTCCCTAGGTATCTCTCGTATCATTGTGTACTTAGACTCCCAACTCGTGGTTTATCAACTCAACCGTATCTACGTTATCCGTAGTCCTATCCTGCTATGTCTCTACTTACAAGTTCTCCACCTTGAACGAATGTTCGATTACATTGAATATAGACACATTCCAAGAGAACTTAATAGTGTTTTGGATTTGTTAGAAAATTACATCATGAATCGGTATCTTTCCCACATATAAGATTTAAGGAAATCAAAATTGTACATTACATGTAAATTAAAACACATCACAGACATCATCATGTACAAATCATTGGCACTGTAAAAACCCGAAACTGTATATATATATATATATATATATATATATGGCATGACTGAAATGTTTTGATTACATCAAAAAGTATGTAGAAGAGCAAAATGTTGGGTCTCTAAACCCCTACAACACTGCCTGACAAGGCATACAAAAATGATCACCAGAGAGATTCTAATCTCTCTGCACTACCTTGTGCTACGAGTAACACATCACCGCGTGCACTACGTGCCTCAGTAGAGAATTGATATTCTCTAGTACTCCCACAGTGTGCCTCTGCAGATGTAAAGGCACTTCTCCCCTCCGCAGAGGAGAAATGCCCATCGTAAGGCCTTGGAGGTTTCTTTCAACCTCCCAGAGACCTATCACTGGTACTACCAGATCTGCTGCAACCAGGATGCCCCCACAATGTCCTGGTATCGGTATATCGACCGGGCACACTGCTCCCTTGTTTGCATGGTGAAAACAATACCTCTGTTAAAAACTCTTCTACATACCCAGAAAAATATATATACATCAAAAACTTTAAAAACAAAAACTAGACAAGGTATGGCTCGATCTCTTACCTGACACATCCCAATCTTCCCCCATGGGTAAAATCAAATCCATGCTCCCACGGAAATCCACCTCAGCATATGGGAAGTCCTCTATCCAGAGATGTTGCTGTCTTATCCAGGCAAAGAAATTGCCAGTGAAACAGAACTCTGAATTCGCTACCAGCCTCATAGACAGACTGGTCCACCTCTCCATCCTTGGTTCATCCACTGGTCGCACCGCCAGTGCTATCTGAGGCTGCATCTGAGGGATTCGCTCTAGAAAAAATGAGACCAGAAATGAGCCATAACCAAACTGCTTCTATCCTGTCTTGCATCGTGAAATCTGTTCCTTCACATTTCGAAGGAACCCTGCACTCTAGTTGAATAGTGTCAGTTCCAAACACTGAACACCATAAGCCACCTGCAATCTTGATGCGAGATGCGTGCTAGTACTTCCCGTCATGCTCGTCATGGAAAATAGTATAGACCGGAGGGGTAGTTCTCGAATGTCCTTGATAGGGATTCTACCCCCTACCAGCCTTGCTCCTGGGATACAGTGGCATGCCAGATACATGTCCACTTGTTTAGGTAGTGCCCTCTACCCGGAGAAAGATATGGGGACCCCTCTTTTCAAGAGGCCAGTCAAAAAATACACGTCTTCTAACTCAATGGTTAAAAGCTGTGTGCCAATCCGGAATCCTTGCTCTGCAACATCCCACAGGCCGATCATATGCTCAAGCAATAAAATCTCTTTCTTCATTTTTTGCAACTTGAAGAATTTGAACAAGCCACAAGCTCACAACACGGCCTGTGTGCAGGGACTCCACAAGGCAGATAAGTCCTCCATCTCATGTTCTCTTTCTTTCCACTCGATCATGGTCGCCGAAGTTACCTGCAAAACAAAAAAAATCAAGGAATTCATTATTTCCACGTTTTGGCAATTTCGACAATTTTTTCAAAAGAAATTTAAAACATGAAATAAGATGACCACATCATTCAAAAGTGACCACACACTCTTTTATAACCACCATGCCCTCTCTTAACCATTTAACATCCATCATATAAAAATGAAACATTTTCAAATGCAAACGGTTTCTTTATGGTTGCGTGGGCATACATGGGGGTTTGATCACAGATTCCTTGCCAAAAAACGACCTATCTAATTGACTATTGAGGCATTGGCATCTTAGCCATATTTTTGTAGAACGTTTTTGCAAAAAGAATCCCATTTTCCCATTGATTTTCAAAGAGGCTGATTTGGTTCTGTTTGGGGCAACTTAGGGCTTCATATTTTAAAATAAATGATGCTATGAAAATGAATACTAAACCATGTAATTGAAAGAAGAAGATATGGAGATCTACCTGGTCTGAACGACAAGTGAAATGGTCAACCGTAGCTCCGACAACAAACAAAACAAGATCCACTTCAAAATGAGAATCTCCACTACTCCAAAATCCTTGTGCAAAATGAAATGGTAAATGAAATTTTCAATGTATTGTTATTTATAAATTTTCATTTTTCATAAAGTATGGTCATTTATGGGTTTCTCTAACAATATACTGGCTTCACTAAACCCTGGTTTTTAGTTTTGGCATCGCAGGTTTCCTGGCAGTCCTAATGGATTATTCACTTTGTCGCATTTATGAGCATAGTCTTAGTTCATTCTCAATCTCAATAATATGAGAACATAACCGGGTAAAATTTTATCTCTTTTTTGGACCCGTACGGATACATGAACACACGTAAAAGGAACCCCCCTGGAGTCTACTTTAAACCCTTTTCAGACTCTCTAAATATGAAAAGATTGTCGAGTGACCTTGCTTCCTTTCACAGTTGTTAAAAGGTCAGAAAGGGCGTCTTTCGAGTGATAGTTTATCTCTTTTTTAGTCTCGTTAGACTACTGTAGTAAAAAGGAACTGAGAGAGTTCTCTTTTGAGTGTTTTTCCAGACTCTATAGTCCCAAAAAACCTTCGAGTTTTCTGTCTTTGGACTCATTAAAACACACATCGACAGGCCCATATG
>JASDQU010242848.1:196010-208205 GCA_032191745.1 Picea mariana
AAAGAGGTACTCGTCTATCTGGATGGGGGAAAAAATTGAAAGGAGCAAGCCAAGTAGTCTCTTGAGAACATTGTCCAACAATTCTTAGAGTCGCCCTTGAACATGACACTTTATCATATGCATACATCATAATCCACTAAACCTTTGCACTGAGCCAATCCCTTGAGTTCCTTTCACTCCTTTGGGTCACCCGACGCAAGTCACAGTATCCACTGCATAGTTTTGGTCCATGCCATGTTTCACTGTCATGCCTAAGTGTTCAAGGGAAGTATCCGCCTCTAGAGTCAACCGTCCCAAATATCTTGCCTCAAAACCTGTGTCAGTCCATGTTCTTTTGTTCTACCAATTACATATTTATATCCGTTTCGTGTCATTGATGGGGGATACATCAAGGCCCTCCCTCGACGAGTCTATTGCTGTCGACTTCAACACATTTTCTAGGGATTAGACTTAGAAACCAGTTGCTACTTTGGGACCTGCATGCCTCAATGGCAGGCCTCCTCACATCCGACAGTAGGTTTACATCATTGACCTCTGATCAGATGGTTCCATGAATGTTTGACCTCAGCTCATCTATTCACATTCGCTGGAATGTACTAGGGTACCTTGGGAATCATTGACATTAATGGTGATCTCCCTCGCACTTGTTAACGATTCACACCATTGACCGGTAATCAAGTGGTTTCTGCCATGTTCGACATCAAAACATCTATTCACATGGTTAGATTCGTACCATATTGGGATTCGTAAGAAGACCCTGGGTTGAGCAATCACTTTGATATACACTTTGCCCAGGTTGCGAAGGAGTTCTATTGGACAAATGACACATATACTGTTACATAGATCCACTTTGTATTGGTCGTTGCTATGTCTTGTCATCTCGTAGATCCACTGTGTATTCTTCGTGGCTACGATCAGTCCGAGTTATCAGAGTATAGATCCACATTTTATCTTCGGTGGCTATACCTTCTTATCAATACAATTATGGATCCGCAGTGTATTTTATGGCGGCCATATCTTGCAAGTCTTGATAACCCAAGCATAGGTATGCCTGCCTTGGGATTTGAAATATGTCATGATATTTGTTGAATGTTTGTGTCCAGCTTCCATCAGGTTCTCCGAGTCTATACCCTTTCTTGGATGTCTACAGAGCATTTCAGTTATCATTTCGCATCTTCTAACTTCATAATTTGGGGGGCAATCTATTACACGTCAAAATTACTCAATTGGATAAGTGTCGCATGTTCCTCTCAATTGTCGTAACTATCGCATCTTCCTTACAACTTTCACAAGTGTCGCAAACATTTTTCAAGCATACTGCCATAACAAAAACACTAAGGAGGCACTTAAAACATCTCATACACTTGATTTGGAGAAGGGGAATTGGTTAACTGAAGACAAGGAACTCTTATCACCTGAGAAGAGCTCTTAAACAAAGGTTCTGAGGGTGAGCGCTCCCCTACATCAGCATTAGGAGCACTGGTGCCCCTCTATAAGGCCTCAGGGAGTGTTATAACGCTTGTTTGCCCCTCTGAAGGAGCGCTATCCACCTTTGGAGCACTGGCGCTTCCCTCAAGCTTCCTAGGGAGCGCTACAATGCTCTGATGCCCCTTTTGAGGGAGCGTTGCCTAATCTGAGGCAGTAGTTGGCCCGTTGAGGAGAATAAGGGGAGGATATCTTAAGTTTAGAAGGCAGTTGCATTCAAATTCTTGGTTTTATTAGAAGATCCCTGATCCAAGGAGGGAATTCCTCAACTTGTTCGAAAGATAACTCAAGAGGTTAAGCTCCTCTTAACCTATATAAGCAAGATCTATGATGGTGAAAAGGGGAAGAATTGCTAGCATCAAACCTATGATCTCATAGGGAACACACAATCAGTCAAAGGAGAAGTGATCAGTGAAGCTGCTATCATCTAGGTTGTGGATCCTCCAAGCAAGGGTTAGACAAAGGGGACTTGACGAAGCTGTCGCATTCGCATCTATGATTGTAAGTACTGCTGTCATTATTCTCATCAATATGACATGCTTGGTCTGTTTCTTTCTAGTTTGTGTCTGATCTCACATGAACCTATCATTGATAGATAGATCTGTTTTCAAGATAACATCAATAGAGTAGGAAGCGGTCGTACTTTGTTTCTCTACAAGACTCAGCGAGGAGAGAGAGTTTAGGGCTCGATTTGGAGCATGCAGGGACAAACATCGATAAAAAGGTACTATTGTTATCCTTCCTTCTCATGTGCTAGTTTGTATGGATTTGAAAGGAAGTCAATGTCCATGTTAAGCATGTTCTGTCTTAGAGTAGGGTCTAGCTCTTTGAGGCAATCTACCTGTCTGCAGGGAGATTTTCCTACAACAGTAATAAGGGTCTATATTAATAAGGCCTAGCAATAAGGAAGAATAATTTGAATGTAAGAAGACCTAATAGAAAATTCCGCTTCTAGAAGGATCTTCCTCTAGATGGTTCTTTTGATAGACATATTTAGTATAAATTGGAGTCAAGGGTATGCAAACTTTTTCTTGGATATTATTGTAATAGAGCTCTACTATGTTGGAGGTTGCCGACCTCGAAGAGGCAAGTGAACATTGCTCTCAGTAATCTAAGTGATATTTTTGGTGTTATTATGGTATCATTTTGGTATTATTGTGGGGTTGTTCTAGTTATATTGTTGCTCATATGCCATTTCTAGCATTTTATTTCTATTCTACATACTTTTTATATCTGGAATATTACAAGTGGTATCAGAGCACTTTCCTTGACAGAAAATTGTGGGTTAATTTTTTTTTCAAGGTAGAGACATATTCCAGTGTCTTTAAGCTACAAAGATTTGTCATTATGCACATAAACCTGCATTCAAGGATTCATACACATAGGAAATACAAGTGGTACATAAGCGCACATCTATTGGTCATCCTTGTAACCCCTATTGGTACCCCTTCGAGTGGTAGCGCATCAGATAACACCCGTATACGGATCAACCTAGATTTTCTTAAGCCCTCTTTAGATAAACCGATCGGGCGCTTGACTGCTATAGTGCCACTAAGAATAGCACTCAGGAATATACTCTCTAGTACCTGGGTAGTCGGGTAGTACGACTAAGGGAATGGTCTAGCCTTGTTAGTTGGTTCCTTGAGATATTGGGTCAAGTACTTGTTATAGCAAGATTTTCCCCACCATTGCTATCTTGCACAGAGGGCCTTTTTCCATTTCCCTATGCATACTTTTCATCCCTTTTTGATGAATCCAAAGCCAAAAATACACATTTTTTCACATATACATGCCTTATCTGCTATACAACTTGCGTATACGCAGGCTACTCCACTACAACCTGTGTACATTGGGATTTGTGCCAAAAAATAAAAAAAGGAGTCAGGTTTCCATGTCACAACAGAAGATCTCTGATCCTTGGCCTTCCACATACTGGAAACGTTCCAACTCGGCCTTTCAGTTGCATTTTGAAGACTATAAAAGCACAATTTCGAGCTATGGAAAAGAGGAGAAAGAATTCAACTTTAAGAGAAAAGTTACTCTAGAGAAATTACTTCATATTGAGTCTGCATCCCTTTGTCCCTCAAATCTGAACATAGTGTTCATCCCCCAAGCTCTTTCCCTATTATTGAGAGAACCTCATTGTCTCTCTTCTATGAGCTTGCCTTTGGTGGAGGATTGAAGTGGTGGAGGCCCAGTTATAAGGAACTTGGTTTCTTGGTTTCGAACCGTGCCGACACAGAAGTCTATAATGTTGTCACTTATGCTGATCAATTATTAATAGAAATACTCCTTTCCTATCCTATTGGTATCATGAAAACATATGATTACTATCCATGGGCATGTTTGTATGTTTATTAATGGATTATGTTATCTAATGTGCTAACCCATTTATACTATCACCATGTACTTTCTATGCTCGTTTGTTAAGAACTTATTGCAGGTATAAAGATTTGGGTCTAAGTGCTCAACGGTGGAACATCATCGAACGTTGGATCGAGGTAGGCCTCTTTCTTATCTTGCACATTAGTTTATATAACATACACTGGAATTGAGTTGATTTCTGCAGTCATACGTGTTTGTTGTGGTTTACCCTTGGCCATAGAGAGTTTTTCCCTCATAACAGAATTGGCGACTCCACTGGGGAGAGATATTCCTTCTAAGGGTTGGATTAATTTTTCTTCTTGCATTTCTCTTTTTCCTTTGTGTTTCTTTTCATATCACTGCTTGACAGATTCTATTCACTCTAGGTATGATTTTTCATCCTTTTTGCCCTTGCCTGGCCTTGTTTTCAAGCCTGTACACACCCTATTTCCTTGATAGTCACGTACACATGTGTGTTGTCTCACTGCTAGATGCGTGTATACTTCATGTTTCCCTGAACAATTGCGTATACCACTTTCCCTTGCTTGTTTGCTTGTTTTAGTGATTGTTGGGTGGGATTTGATGATTGTTGAGCCTTCTTAGGTCTCTGTAGTGCCTGTTGAGCTTCTCTGGGTTAACAAGAAACCTGTTGGGAGTTGAATTTTTTGGCGTAGTCTTTCTCATTGTTTTTAATTTTTGGTTTTTCCTTGAACCCTAGGTTGTTTGCTTGGCTTCTTGATATTCTTCTTGAAGTTATTTTGTTTATACATAGTAGAATTTATATATCAGGTTGCTTTTTAGTCCATGCATTTTCTCTTTAATATATTGAAAATACAAAAAAAATAGGCATTTTCCATCGGTTAGCATTTTTGTCTTTGAACCTTTATCATTAGCATAGTGCATTTAGCAAAATATTGCATTTTACTTTTGAATTATAGAGTTGAAATAGAAAATTGCACTGTTTTTATTAGCATATCATTCATTGAAAAGTTAAAGATAGACTTTGCATTATATTCATATTTATCTTCTTGCGAAGTCATAGCATCATGAGTTTCGTTTCCATACCCTTTTGAGTAATCACGACCAATAAAATTTACACTTCAAACTAAAATTGATTAGTCACAATTTTATTTTTAGGTTGCACAAACTAGTCTAGGATTTAGTGCCTTGGAATAGGATTTTGTGAGTAAACTTCTCCAAGGCAATTAAATCAACATATGTGTCTGAGATAGGAAGTTGAGAAGTCCATTGTATAATTGGTAAGATCAGGAGGCTCCACTCACACCGTAGTTAATCACGAGGTCGTGCGAAGTTAGTTGAAGGGATAACCCCTAGATACTCACCTAGCATCGGAGATATTTCTGTGGATTTATTAGTATTTGGGGATCTTGCTAGTACCCATACCTCTGTGAGAGGTGGTGCTTTCAAGGTTTCAGGATTTTCTACCCTACCATATGGTGATACAGACTTATGTCTGCTCGCATGTGCATCGATTATACAGTGGTTTATTAGTTTCTTGACTTAGGTATCTCATAGGTTACTTGCAGGGGTTATTCTTCTTGTACCCTAGGTCAGATAGGGGTCAGACATCACACATCCTTTATGGAGGATTACCTCTCTGGAGTCATCTGAATGACCTGTTGTTAAGCCCACGAGGGCCCATATAACTGATTATGTTACCTCCAAACTTTAGTGGGGAGTCTTAGGTCCCTCTTGGATGAGACATACCTTCTTTAGCGAGGGGGGCCATTCAACCACTTTAGCCCGTTTGCATGCATATTGGCCATTTGACTTTTTGGTATGATCTTTGACTACTAGCTGACCTTATGAGTCTATTTTGGGTTTCATCATTACAGATAGTGGAGTTTATTTTTCTCCCTCATTAACTACTACCCACCCCATGGTGCCTGCTCATTTAACGGGGATGGACCCTTCCGCTTTTTACAATGGTATGCCTTCCCCTATGCAATCCTCTCCCTAGCCCACATATATGAGTCCTAGCATTGGATCCAGGGGCACCATGGCTCCGATGCCTACTTCTTTTTTTTATATGAGTCGTGTCCCCATGGGAGGTTGGAAACTTCCCCTTTATGGATCCAATATTAGATATGCTCTTTCAGGAGCCAGTACTCAGATGGGTGCTTATCCCACTTATTAAACCCCACCCATGTATCTTTCATCTGCCATGCCATTTCCTTCAAACACTTTTTCCATGATAGGTCCTCGAGTACCCCCAGGTCTTTCATATGGGGAGAATCCATTTTACGATTAAAGCTACCTTCTTTATGGAACCTCTTCACAAGGGGGGCACATATATCCTCACTCGAATAATTCTTATCCTACTTCGGTCTCTTCACAGGCCTTGGTGATGATACCCATCCAAACCTCTTCAAATCATTTTGGCATTGGCCACCACTTTTCTGGGCTGGGACAGGGGGTACACCAAGATTCTTTCTGGCCTACAATTTTTCAAAATCAATGTTTTCCTGGACCTTGGAATCAAATTTCGTAATCTATTGCTAGCCCAGTCACTGTCAGTCATATTGGTGCTCCACCACCAACCTTTTCCAGTCATGTCAGAGATGGGTCGACTTTTTCTACAAATTATGTTGACAACTTGCCTCCAACCTCTGCCAATTATGTCGGGGGCACCACCCTTTTTACCCCAAATCATAGCCATGTCACGTCTCCAGCCTCTATTCATCATACATGAGATGACTCTCTTTTCCCTGCTAGTCACATCGAGAAGCCTAGACATCTCAGACGTAAGCCTAAATTCCTTTGCAAGACTTGTGAAGGAAGTTACCTTACTTGTTTGTGCCCGGCTACTACCGGGATACCAGAAGCATGGGGCTCACCCAAGAGCCCTTCGAATTCTAAGGCATCCATGGCTTCTCCTCACACCACTTCTCTTTTGATCATCTTGGTGATTCAACTGACAAAATCCTCTCCCAACCTCACCCCCTTTGTCAAGGCTAAAGCGTCTCTTGCCCCCATCACTATGCATCCTATTCAACTTATAATTGAAGAAGTGGTCACACCAGTGAAATCTCTGGTCAATCCTACTCTCCTTGAAGAGAGTGATGCACCTTTTAGTCATTTCATCAACATTCCAAATCCTCCACCTTCTGAACGAGAGAGATTTATTCTTTACCCAAATGCTCTCCCTCCAAGTCTTGATGACGTTCCTTTGATTGGGACGACCTGATGGGGCATCCCATACCCCCACCTATGTATTTTCCATTAAGAGACATTATACGAACCATCACAGAGACTGTATCCTCTGTTAGCACTTTCTCCTCCTCGACTTGGAGAGCTTTGGGTTTTCCCAAGCTTTTGTCAGCTATCCGTGAGATATTGACTTTCCGTAGAATACCGAGATGGGAGCCTTGGCCTCCCCCTTTATATGTTGATTAAGAGAGCAAAATGAGTCTTTGTTAAGCTCTTTTCCGACTCGCCTAAAAACCGAAAATACTTTCGAGTGATCTGTCCCTTTCACACTCATTAAATTGGATTTGAAAGGTCATGAGTCTTAATTAAGCTCTTTCCCAACTCGTTATCAAAAATAGAAAATATTTCCAGGTGAACTTGTCTTTTTTCACACTCGTAAATTGGATTTGAAAAGACATCTATTTGGCACAATTTTACCCCTTTTTCACACCAAGTAGACTACAAGACATAAAAAATGATACTTTTGGCGTTAAGTTGTGATTGCATCTAATTCCTCGCTTGCAGTATTGATCTTTTAGCCGATTCTCGCTTTGCGTTATAAACTATTGCATAAGAAGTTTTTACATCCTCAACCAAGAAGAGCCTTGTTTATATCGTTCATAGTTTGACACCCTATACCCTAGAGGGAACATCACCTCGAGTTTCCATCTCCCACATGCATTTCCTTTCATTAAGCATAGGTACGTTCCACTGCCGAAACTAGTTTTTCTTACTTGTGACACTCATTTCCTCCTCTATATCATAGCATTCATTTGTTATGAAAAAAAAAAAAGACAGGCAGGAAGGGAGTACTATATTATAATTGGTAGCAGTCGTGTCGCTTTTGAACAGAGAAAAAAATTATTGAGTCCTTGTGTCACCATAATTTTGGGTTTAACATGGCCTTAGGAAGCTGATCTCGTCACAGAGTTTTCTCTACCGACTGGTTACTCTTCTAGTCCCTATAGAGAACGTGATTGATGACTCCTTCATATAATAGTCACATCATTGAGTCTATGTTGCCGTAATCCACCATATGTCTCAGTATCTTGTTCAAAGGAAGTCTATCAACCTATGTTTGCCACTCTGAAAACTTGAATTTTCATGTCGGCTGTACCCTTAGTTTGTCTCAGAATCACATGATACTATGGTATTATCATGCACCCTAGCCCTACTTGCATCATCAGTAGGTCACCTTGAACCCAACAATCAACATTTCATCATTGGTCGCTGACTGGATGGTTTCCCTTATGTTCGACGACAAGACATCTATTCACACTTTGGGATTCGTGCAATGTCTTGGATTCCATTAGCCTTATTGGTGGTTTCCTTGCCTTTATCAACAATTTTCATCATTGGCTGCTTGGGCAGTCTCTAATGTCTTCTCCAACTCTTCTTTGATAGTCAAAGCTGGCTGTCTTTCTCTTGCTGTTGCTACTTCATCTGCAACATAGACGTTGGCCTCCTCTAGGCTATGTGGCAGGAATATCTGAATTCCTCCAATCATTAGAAGATTCCTCTGATCTTCCTTCTCTGTTAGCTACATCTGTTGATCCAAGTACATCTCTGAGATCACTTGCATTGTCAGCTCCTTGAGCTAATCTAAACTCACCTTTCAGTTCATGAGACTCTCAAACAGTCCCATTTCTGTTCCCATGCCCACCTAGCAATTTGGAAACTTTCTACTACCCTCCTAGCAGTCCATGAGATCTTGTAGTGACCTCATTTCATTTCCCTCCTGGCAACGTGAAATTTCCTGACTGTCCTCATGATAGTCTGTCAGATCCCGCAGCGACCTCAACTCTTTTCCCTCCTGGCAATTGGAAATTTCCTGACTATCTTCTTGACAATCCTTGAGATCTTTAGATGATCCCATTTTATCCTTATCATCACTAATATTTCTCCTAGTTTCTGGTTCACATACCTGAACCATCTCTTCAGGTCCGTTGAGGTTTTCAGCATTCCTCAACCATCCTCTTAATAGCCTACGCTGTCTTGTAGCCATCAACTCCTTGACTGGCCATTTTTCCTTCGACTTCCTCATGGGCCATTCATATACCCATCATGACTTAGCGTTCAGCTGCATCCGCAATGCAAGATTTTCTATCTCCACCTTTATATCAGCGAGCTCTTCATCTATTTCTTCTTTTCTCATTAGCTCTAGGTCTTTCCTTCCATCATATCTATGGCCTTCAGTAGCCATCTTGTTGTTTATCTACCCTCTTGGAAAATCTATTGCTATCACTCTGCACCCTTGAGTGCTTCAGCTTCTCTTCCACAGTCTTCTTGACTGTCTCCTTGATTGTTTCCTACCTGCAAGCAATCATCACAGAGTCTCCAACACTCTGTCTTCCCTTGCCTTCTCACTTCACCTAAAATATATAGATGAAATCCCACTCCGATACCACAAAATGATGATGCACCACCAAAAGACCCAGCCTCGACAGGTCCTGCGCCTGACCTCCTGTTCTAAGGATCGTTTATTCACTTCCCTGAGCCAAAGTAGCTCTTTTGATTCCCTACTAGAATATCAATCAACCCAATCCACATGTCCTTCTTCTATCATGACCTCTCTGCACGTCTGTGACTTTTTCCTCTACAGGAAATTATATTTCGGGTTTCGGGACTTTCTGTTTCCCGATGTCAAGAGTTCTCTGTCCCCTTGATATCCTGATCACCGAAATGCTGAAATGTCGAAAAGGCTTCAATCAAAAATTAGCCCCCAGGCTATACCTTGGTCCATGTGACCACTATCCCCGTGACCGCAGTCCTATTTCAGGTTTTATAGATGTAAGAGTCTGACCTCTTGTCCTTTGAACTCCCAAAATGCTGACTCCCGAAAAGTCGATGTGCCAATGTCCTCACCTCTTCCTTCTTCATGATTTTGGGATTCCCAACACCGAAATGTCTGGACCCTTTGTCCTTAGAACTCCTGAATTTATGAATTCTGAAATGCTGAAATCTGGAATCCTGGGTTCCCCTCTTTTGAGCAGATCAATGGCTCTAAGCCCCTTTTGATCCGACGGCTAAGATCATTTCAGGATCTATCAATGCGAGAGCCCGACCTCTTGTCAACAGAACTCTCGAATTCCCGATATCCAAAATACCGATGGACTCTCGATCTCTACCACATGTCCTCCACGGATGGATGGTCTAGATCGTTTCAGGACTTCACCAGGTGCGAAGTCAAAATTCTCCTTCCTCTTCTGAGTTTCCTGGTTTCCGAATCCTTGAAGTGGGTGATTTCACGACACACATCCTCCTTCAGATGGACGAATGTGATCTATTTCTGAACTTTCACCGTGGAGTTTCTCGATCTCTCGTCCTCGAGACCTCTGAAATCCCAAAATCTGAAATCCTGATAACTCTACACTCTTCGGGACTTTTCGGATTTCTCCGCTCTGTGCTTGAGGTTTAAAACTTGCACAACTTTCTACCGATCCAACGACTGTCAGCGATTCTAGCCAAGATATGACGGCTCATGATCTCTCCCACTCTGTGCACTCTCCTGCTGCTCTCTGGACGTGGAAAACCAACGGTCCAGATCTCTTCCTCAGCATGATCCGATGACTGCTCTGCCTCCTTTTGAACAGGTGCATTCTTCTTGCACTTGGAAGAATTTCCAAAAACAAAAGGCCTCAACCTTTGCTCCGTTCTGTGACCCCTGCAGCTATGAATCTGTGCGTAAAAGCACTCGCCCTCCTGATCTTGACTTTCTCTGAAACCTTAAGAGGTTTCCATGACTCCTGCACTCCTTGCAAAGTCTCTATGCACATGAAGGTTCTATCCCTTCTGAGATTTTCCTGTAGATTCGACCTCTAAGGAATTTATCCCTTTTCCTCTCCTTCATATGGAGAAATATGATGCCCTCCTAGCACTCCTTCACTCAAGAAAACTCTTGCTGAGTCTACAGGGTGTTCAGTAACCCTGTGAAGATCCTTCTCTGGATTCTTCTTCAAATTACAAAACTCAAAGAGTTCTTTTCTCCTGTGCCTATCTGCACATCTACTCAATGCCCTCCTGTCAGAGTGTCTAGAATCCTCAATGATTCTGACTTCTGTTGAACTCACAGTAGAGTTCTTCCTCAACACTATGTGCTTGTGCTCAATGCCCTCCTAGCAGAGCTGTACAAAACTCCTCAGATATCCTGTCTTCTTCTGAACTCACAGCAGAGTTCTTTCGTGCACTCTTTCACTTGCTCAATGCCCATTTGGCAGAGCTTTACAGAACTCCTCAGAGAATTCTGTCTACAACTATGTCTCTCATACATAGCCCTGCCTCCAAGGTGTTCAGTAACCTTGATTTCTTCCTCTGAGCTAATGATTTCAGCTACTGTGCCCTCCTGGCACATCTTTGTCCAAATTCTACAGAACTGGAAGTTCTCTCTAAGCACTGGCTATTAGAACCCCCAGTGTTCTGTCATGCTCTCCTGGCATGAAGCCTCAAAGATCTACAACCCTGAAAATCAAATAACCCCTACAAATGCATACCTAACATACATCTACAACATATAAAGAACACACAAAGACATTCACACAACACAGACAATATGCAGGAAAAACTGCTCTAGATTGTATTAATAAAAATGCCTCTTTACAATGTGTTATGAGCGTGGACTGTAACAAGGTCTCAACTCTTCTCTACTCTCTCTACTTCTCTACTCTCTCTTCTCTCTCTTCTCTATTGACTACTCTCTCTGATAATACCAAGAAGATCTTTTACATGAGGGGGCTCTTTAAGCTCTTCCCTCCAAACTCACCTACCCTATTCAATTACATTGAATGGGTTGTCTAGTCCAGAATCGGATCTAGATATCAGGCTTACAAAACATTCAAGGCTATCTACTCTAATTCATGTGCAAAGGCACAACTCCATGGCTCAATAGCCTACAACATTAATTACATTCAATTTCAAATTTGAAATGAGGCTCCGCCTATTTCCATTGAATGCGTGCGCTGACGTGGGCTGGCTGGTTGGCTGGATGACATGGAGAGATTCTCCTTCATCACCCCACTGTTATAAAAATAGGACTGTGGAGCAATAAAATAAAACAAATGCAGAAACAAAACACAGAAGACACACAATACAAGAGAGACACAGATTTACGTGGTTCACCCAGTGTGGGCTACGTCCACT
>JASDQU010242849.1:0-47770 GCA_032191745.1 Picea mariana
ATTCCTGATACAAGCATGGGTCCTCCAACCTTTCTTCTATGATAACTCAATCCGTAAAGTGTCTTCCTGTGAGGTCTTTCACCATAAGGGGAAAAATTTGGAGTTCATCCATTTGTACACCTTATCAATCATGATAAGACAATAATGAGAGCATGGGTCCTCCAACCATTCTTCTAGGATAACTCAATCCACAAAGCATCTTCCCGTGAGGGCTTTCACCATAAGGGGTCCACTTTGGAATTCATTCATCTGTGCACCTTATCAATCATGATAAGACAATAATGAGTCATCTATGCATTTTTCCAACAATGCATCATATACCAATGGAACCACATCGATCCACCTTCATCATGTATCAATGACAACTCATTGATCCATCTTCATCTATGCATTCTCATTTAGGACAATACATATTATATTACATAAATCATCAATCAATCAATCCTTTGACATCAATAAATCACTTGACATCAATCAATGACATCAATCAATCAAACCATTGGCATCAATGACAACATGATCCAACAACTTCAAATCATCATCTTTGCTCAACTTGCAACTGGTTTGCATGGGAGTGATAACTGGTTTGAAATCTTCCATTCCGAGCCTCTTTAGCATTTCTATGATATACTTGGTTTGAGAAATAAAAATTCCTTGGTTGCTTTGATGTATCTGAAGTCCCAAAAAGAAGGATATTTCTCCAAGTAGCGACATTTCAAATTATTTCTACATATCTTTTGCAAATTTCTGGCTTAACCTGTCATCATCACTACCAAAAATAATATCATCAACATAAACTTCAATTAATAAAATATTACCTTGACTTACCTTGATGTAGAGGTTTCTATCTGCACTTCCTTTTCTGAACCCTGTCTGCTGCAGATACTTATCTAGTCTGGAGTACCATGCTCTAGGAGCCTGTTTTAGACCATACAAGGCCTTCTTTAATTTACACACATAATCTTTGTTCTCTGACAACTGAAATCCTTCTGGTTTTTCAATGTAGACTTCTTCTTCAAGTTCCCCATTCAGAAAAGATGATTTTATGTCCATCTGATATACTTTAACATTTTTTGAGCATGCATAAGCTAAAAGAAAACATATTGCTTTCATTCTAGCAACTGGGGAAAATGTCTCTTCAAAGTCGATTCCTTCAATCTGAGCATATCATTTATATACCAATATAGATTTGTTCCTTGTAACTTTTCCATCTTCATTCAATTTATTCCTGAAAACTCATTTTGTGCCAATCACATTCTTATTCTTTGGTCTTGGAACCAATTCCCAAGTGTCATTTTTCTTTATTTGATTCAATTATTTATCCATGGAAATATTCCAAAATTCATCCTTGTTGGCTTCTTCAAAATAGTTTGGTTCAATTGTAGATAAGAGTGCTAGGTGTGTTTGTCCTGGTGAACGGATTTTTCTTCTAGTCTCAACTCCTACATCTTTTTTTCCAATAATCTGATCTGAAGGATGATTCTTCTGTACTCGTTTGCTAGGTGTCTTTGGAGATACTTGCTGAACTTTCTCTTTTGCTTCTGTCAAATTATCTTCATGTTCATCTTCCTCTTCTACTTCTACTTCTTTTTCATCTTCTACTTCTTCTTCGGAAGCCTGTTCCATTGATTCATTTTCTTCTGCCTGTTTCATTAATTGTTACGTTGAGGCTTTCCATAATTTTGTTCAATCTCAGATTGTAACACTTGCATGCTTTCCTTTTACTTGAGTAACCAACAAGTACTCCTTTGTCTACATGAGAGTCAAACTTTCCCATTCTAAAATATTCTCTTTTGATGTAGCATTTGCTTCCAAAAACTCTGAAGTGATTCACATTTGCTGGTCTTCCTTTCCATAGCTCGTAGGGAGTTTTGTCAGTGTTGTTTCTGAGCATTAATTTATTTTGAATGTGAAATTCTGTATGCACTGCTTGCTTCCAAAAAGTATCTTTCAATTTGTAATCCATTAGCATTGTTTGATCCATTTCCTATGTAATTATCATCCATTATGATAATGTTCTTTGTCTCTGAACCAATCTATGAATCCATGCTCTCATCCACAATCATATATTTATCCAAACCTACTAAGTGTTCTTACGAATCCATCTCTGTCTATACTGTCCAAGAATCTACTTGTGCAACTATCCATAATGCTAAACCATTTATCATTATACTATCAAACTATACCTCTTCTAACTGATTGCTCTGAATCTGTCTTCTCAAAATCTGCAATCTTTTCGAAGGATGGTTCTTTGGTCTGTCACAGCTATCACATAGAATCCCCCTATCTAATATTCATATTACTTGGGAGCCTCTAAGTCGTATGGCTCAGAACAATTCATGCTCTGATGTGTATTCATCATCATCTTCATTGGTAGATTTATCATCATCTTCATGGGTAGATTCATTATCTCTCTGAGCTCTAACTTCTTTCTTTCTATTTGTGGATTCATCTTTCACTGCAATGCCTGAAAGTACAATCTCTTGAACCCATTCCTTATTTACTTTCCCTTCCTTTATTTCAGTTATTTTCCAAACCTTTATGTATCTAACATCTTTCTTTTTCTCTATATAATTTTCTTCATCTCGTTTTATTGCCAATCTTGCGATCTCCGGTACCTGGTCTTTGTTCAACTGTTCTTATTATTTTCTTATCCATACTTTATTATATCTGATATCAATATTCTCTTTCATGGAAGTATCGATCATGCTTCTACAATCACTGGCTATGTGTCCATAGTTATGACAATTGTAACACTCAATGTTACGTGCGGCCACATAGACACTTCTTGCTTGAACATTTCTTTTATAATCCTTGCAATCTGCAACCTTATGTCCAAAGTTAGTACAATAAAAACAATGACCATAAAATAAATTTTCATACCTAGGAGTGAATGATATTCTTTGTGGCGTAGTCCTTCTGAATTTTTGTCTTGACTGATCATGATCATGATTGAAGCTTCTTTTTGTCTTGAACATGGATGGTCCCCTTGAAGATGTATCTTTAACAGTTTTCTTAGATTCTAGTTGACCATGATTCCTTCCTTTGAGTACTTCCTCATAACTCTTTCTATTTTCTTCATTCTTCTTTTCTAGCAACCTAGAGTGCTTCTCTTCATTCTCTATAACTGATGTGAATGTTTTTGTCTCTTCAACATTCGTGTTAAGATTGGCAATTTTACTTCTCAATCTAACAACTTATTCTTTAAGCTTCTCAACCTCTTCTTCTTTATTAATTATCTAAGACTTCATGACTTCTTCTGTTCTTTTCGCTTCTTCAAGCTGAATTTTTAATGTGATTATTTCTTCTTCAATTTCTTTCTCTTCTTGACCGAACTATGCCTCAAGTTGGTTTAGATCGTTAGTTCTTTCCTTAAGATGATCTGTCAATATCTTCTCTCTCATTTATGTTTCTTCCTTCTGTGTTTCTATGTTGGTTTTCAAACACTGCTTTTGATATTCAAGATTTTCTTCAATCTTTCTGGCTTCTTCTAGCTGAGTTCTTAATTTTGTGATGACCTGTTGGGCTTCTTAAAAAATGTGAACACTTTCCTTTTGTTTTGTCAATTCTTTATTGAGTGAATCATTTTCTTCTCTTAGTTCATCTAAAGCACTAATCAATTCTTCTTCATAATTGTCTTCCTTTTCAATTATTTTTCCTGTCTCATTTCCTTCATGGCATTCTATTTCAAGATGTCCACATTTTTCACAATTAACACAAAACAACATACCTTTGGTGATTATGTACTCTTCATATTCTGAATCTTCTTGACACGGTGAACATAATTCTTCTTGATTTGTATCTTCATCTTCTTTGACATTTTTTGGATCTGTGATGGGTGAAGAATATATTTCATGTAAATTATCCCAAAGTTCTTTTGCTGATGAACATTTACCAAGATTAGGTAATCCTTCCCAGATGAAATCCATTGCTATTTTTTTATTCTTCCTCAATTCCTTTTTGGTTGCAATCTTTGCCCTTTTTGAACTATCATATCATGTAACAACTGATAGCCAAATATAATGTCCCTGTGCATGTAAAAATACTTCCGTCCTTATGCTTCACATCTCATACTTAAAACCACTCTAACCATTAAACATTGGTACTCCATTCTTAGAATAATCCATGATCTCCTTCCAGTGTTTAAACTATTTCTTTAAGGAACCGGCTTTGATACCAATTGTTGGATTATTGAGAGGTGGGGTAAATCAGTAATAGAGAAATTAAATCATTTTTAACCATATAATCCAAGTGTTATCAATGAATCATTATCATCCAATAACTGCAGAGTAAATAAGCAATTAACAAATGAACAAACACACACATACACAACACACCAGTGTTTTGCGTGGAAACCCAAATCGGGAGAAAACCACAGAATACTTTTTCTTATATGTCTTGAAGAATTACATTCATTAGAAGCACCGAATTCCCTTTTTTTCTAGCTGAAACTGTAAGGAGGCTCCAACCCCCTAGTTTCTCAGGCTACAACCTGAGGGAAGCTCCAACTCCCCAATTCTCTGGCTAAAACCGGAAGGAGGCTACGACCCCTTATGTTCTTTGGCTACAACCACCTATCCTTGCCCCATCCAACTTCTCTGAAGTAGAAGTAGAATGATGGAACCACTGTCACACTATCACTGTGAGATATACCACTGTAAAATTGTACCAATAAATATGAACAATGCATCAACCTGTACCTCAACCTATAATCAACCTGTACCATAAACAAGTGCATCAACCATGCACCAACCTGTACCAAACAACATGTAATCAATTTTTACCATAAAAAAGTGCATCCAAACATGTACCAAGTATGTACCAATCATTTTTCAACTACTCATGAACTATTACTCATCAATATGTATCAACATCATCAACTATACACCTCATGTATGTGCCAACTCATCAACTACTTGTCTCAACCATGTACTCAACATGTACCTCAACGAAAATCCCTCATCAATTTCATCATCCAAATCTGATTTGTAGCTCTGTAATAGAACTGGTGTATATGATCACATTACTTCAAACCTTCCTTAACTTTAACACTAAGAGACTAGCATTTTCATCAAAGGTTTCTTTAGTCTCACATGCCTAGTTTTGGATTAGTCAACAATCCTAAGTTGGAGTAATCATAACTTTGTAGCTGTAATTTATAAATATATGAAACTGATACAAAATTTTCGTCAGTTTGTTTTATGCAATTCCTCCAATTGTAAATACTTGGAACCTCTCAGAAAAGGATTTATAGCAAAAATGGTATACCTTGTTGAATTTTGGCTTATTCTATAGAGTGACCTTGTATAGATTTCCCCGCATTGAATATTTGTTGAAATTATATGAAACTATTAAAAAACATACTAAATATTGTACCCTAACCAACACATTTGGTTTCACTGAATTTGGATCTGTTATGAAGAATTTATGACGTTTTTACCCGAAACACCTTTTTTGACTAGTTTTCGGACTAGCCACAAACTCTATTTTCCACGGCGTGTAACTCCCAAAATACAAATACCCACAATCTTAATTTTTTACCACAGATACTTGGATCTGTTTTCTCAATTTCATATCAATTTCACGATCTAAATCATTATATAAAAAAATTTATAGCGAAAATGGTGAGATGACCTGTAAGTAACATACCTTAGAAAGCACCATCAAAAGAATTTATCCTTCCTTGCATTCAGACTTCTTTTCTTCACTTTCCTCAGAATTTTGGCTTATATATCCTTTGGTTACCTCAGACACCTATAGGTATTCAATATGCTCAAGTGTAATTAAAATGAGAGAGCCTTGTCTCTTATTTATACTCTCCAAGTAGCTTCCTTAAAAACATCTTCTAGGTCACTTGGCCCACTTTCCTTATTTTAGGGTTAACCCACTTCTAATTTCTCCATTAAATTTATTATTTAAATAAATTATTTTGTATTCACTTTGAATTATAGTACACTCATCAGTTCACTTTATTATTTACCTTTTAAAATACTTTAAACCACTTTGACTATTTTGACCTTTTGGGGCTTATAGATGACATGCGGGGGTCCTCCAACTTTGTAAGGCCATAAATCTCAAACCGTGAGGATTTATGTGACGTTCCACATACCACCATAAATTCCATGACATGTAATATCCATATAGAATAGTATTATCTGAAAATATATCATAACTCATACCATTACCCATCAAAGAAACTTGGGTCCATTACCCAAACCTGGGGTCTTGAACTTCTCATGGCCATAATTCTCTAACCGTGAGGAGTTATGTGATGTTATACATACCATCGGAAATGGCATGACAAGAAATATCCATATAGGATAGTTTCTCTGACAAACTCAGTGTCCTTCACCTCATTATTCCACAATTAAGCATGGGTTCTCTTACTCTGCAAAGCATCTTCCTGTGAGGAATTTCACCATAAGGGGACCACTTTGGAGTTCATCCATATTTACTTCTTATCAACCATGGAAAAAAAATAATGAGTCATATTTACATCAAACAATATTGGGTCCATTACCCAAACCTTTGTGATATGGGGTTTTCTTCAATGGTTGACATCAATGACAACCAACCTTAATCAACACTTACAACGAGGATAAAGAGGCCAAAGGTAAAAATATCAGTGTTGGTAATGCAAAGACAGAATCCAATGGACTCAAGGGTAGAGGGGAGAGAGAAACCCTGATAGAAACTGTGAGAATCCTGGAACTAGAAGTACATAGGTACAAACAAGACAATGAGAGGCCGATGAGAGAACAAAATCAGATAAATTCTCAAGTTATGTAAATTTTAAATCAGTTGCAAATAAAAACAAAGAATGGATCAAACTCAAAACAAAGGGAATAAGGAACGTATCATGAAAGAAGAGATAACCATAGGAAAGTTGGTTATTAAATAAGTACTAGAAGAACTCATAGAAACCACTCATGTCCTTACTCAATAAGAAAATCTTATGCATCTGAATATTCCAGAAGTAGTCCATAGGTGTCTCCTATTAGGAACCAAAGAAGAAGGAATGAAGTGGATAATTTGCAAGGAGAGTTGAGGAATATTAAGCCACCATCCTTTGATGGTGAAAGGGAAAGGGAAGATGATGTTGAGACATGGTTTCTTGGACTCAGGAGATATTTTCAATTGCATAAGTATTCATCAAACCTACAAGCCATAATTTCCACTTACCATTTACATGGGAAAGATGCTATGTAGTGGAACTAGTTGAAGCAAGTTGAGCATATTAATGAGAATAAGATCACTTGGAAGAAATTCAAGAAACATTTTAAGAAGGATTACCTTTCAGAGCACTTATATGACAAAAACATGTAGGATTTCTTTGAACTTAGGCTGGGAAGCGCGACCATGGAAGAGTATGAGAAGAATTTCTTGGGGTTGTTAAAGTATGTGGGGTTTATAAAAGATGAGAAGGTGAAAATACAAAGGTTTTTAAGTGGTTTTCCTTTCTTTTATAAACAAAATATTCAGTATGATGAACCCAAGACCTTGATTGATACCATCAAGAAGGATAAATAATTGTATGAGCAAGTAAAGGGAAGAGAATCCATGCAAGAGTATTGGAAATATAATAAAAAGGAGAAGTCTGATCAGAGGAAGAAAGGATTCAAACCTCCTTTCAATAGAAATATCCCTAATAAAAATCATTAAGACCAATATGCTAAGGATGAATCCAAGAGACAAGACACCTTGGGAAAAAGGGGAAGACCACCAATTCAATGTTGGGGATGCAAATAAGATCACATGTACAAGGATTTCCCTCACAAAAAGGAAAAGGTGAAGACCATGCACAACATTCAAGAGGCTACAACAATAGATGACATGGGAATCATTTATGTAGATTTAGATAATCGACAAGCAGAGTACCAATCCAATATGATCGAGGTGGAAGGTAAGATAATTAATCAACTTGTTTCTATTTCAATTGATTCAGAAGGAAGTCATTGTTACATTGATCCTAAAATAGTGGATATATTATATTTGGAGAAAAGTAATCTTGAAAAATCAAGCTTGGTTCAGCTAGCCATTGGAGCCAAAAGGAGAATCCATGATTTGGTGAGAGGTTTTTCCATAAGTATTAATGGTGTGAATACTAAATCTTATCTAAATATTATACCATTAGGGTCTTAGGGCTATTCTTATTGGAATGGATTGGTTGGACAAGCATTATGTTGTCCTATATTTTCATAACAAGACATTTACATATCTTAATAAAGAAGGAAAACAAACCACTGTGAAAGGAGTTCCAAGACCCATCTCTATAGGGGATATTTCAGCCTTACAGCTGAAGATATGCTTCAGAAAAGGATGTCAATTGTATGCAACCCATGTTGAGGAGCCAAAAAATACAAAGGGGCCAAGCCTTGAAGAATTCCCAGTACTACAAGAATTTGATATGTATTCCAAGAAATACCAAGGTTGTCACCAAAGAGGGAGATAGATTTCTCTATTGATTTAGTGCCAAGTGTTGCTTTGGTGTCAAAAACACTTTACAGAATGAGTAGACCAAAGTTGAAAGAATTACAAATGAAGCTTGAAGAATTGTTGAAGAAAGGGTACATACATCCAAGTGTTTCACCTTGGGAAGCACCAATACTCTTTGTCAAAAACAAGGGTGGAACTTTGAGGTTGTGTATTGACTTTCGAGAGTTGAATAATTCCACTGTAAAGAACAAGTACCCTCTACCCAAAATTGATGACCTATTTGATCAGATAAGAAGAGAAAATATATTTTTGAAGATAGAATTGAGATTAGGATACCATTAGGTAATAATAAAGGAAGAAGACATCATTAAGACACCCTTTAGAACCAAGGATGGGCATTATGAATTTTTAGTGGTGCCATTTGGACTGTCCAATGTATTGGATTACTGAGAGCGGGGTGAAACAAAAATAGAGAAATTTAATCCTTTTTAATCATATAATGCAAGTGTTATATCAGTGTAGCATTATCATCGAATAATTGTAGAGTAAATAAACAATGAACAAATGAGCAATCATACACAGTACACCGCTATTTTTAAATGGAAACCCAAAGTGGGATAAAACCACGTAATGATTTTTCTTATATGTATTGAAGAATTAAATTCAATGGAAGCACCAACTTCCTTTGTTTTCTAGCAGCAACTGGAAGGAGGCTCCAACCCCCTAGTTTCTCAAGCTACAACTTGAGGGAAGCTCCAAATCCCCAATTCTATGGCTACAACCAGAAGGAAGCTACAACCCCCTAAGTTCTTCAGCTACAACCGGAAGGTGGCTACAAACACCTATCCATGCCCCGTCCAACCACCCTAAAATATAAATTCCAAATGTAGAGAACCTGTCACTGTCACTAAATCAACCACTGCCACTTTCAACATATCACTGTCAACCTATACCAATAACCTATAACAACCTGCACCATGTACCATACAACCTGAACCAATATGTACCATGCATCAACCATGCATCAACCTTGACTCATCAAGATGTACCAACATCATCAACTATACACCTCATGTATGTGCCAACTCATCAACTATACACCTCATGTATGTGCTAGCTCATCAACTACTTGTCTCAACCATGTACCCAACATGTACCACAACCATATACCAAAGACATACACCAATATAATCATCAAAATTTATCTAAAAATTCATCACTCTATACATAAACCAAATACCATAAGCCCTCACATCAAATCATGTTCCACAACCTCACTGTTATGTAGCCTCAAGCTAAACCAACAACTTCAACAACACATCACAACCAAAATACCAATTGTATCCATCAACAAGTCTGATATATGAAGCATTATTGAACATCCAATACCATCTCAAGAGATAAACCCTAGCTCACAAAACATACCTCAAACAAGATGTGCCATATCTCTCATAAATAGACCCCAACCATGTTGTTGCCGCGATTTTTCTGCTGCACTTTTTCTATCATGATTTTTTGGCTTCACTTTTTCTGCCACGACTTTTCTGCTATGATTTTTATGCTGCAATTTTTCTTCTGCGATTTTTCTTCCACACTTTTTCTTCTACACTTTTTCTACTACGATTTTTCTCCCACGATTTTTTTGTCACATTTTTTCTGCCACACTTTTTCTGCTCCAAATTTTCTCTATCAATAATACCTTCCCAAATAACCTTTCACAAAAATACATATTCAATGATATTCAAGTGTTATTAAATGAGAGATATTTTCCTCTTATTTATACTTTCATGTAGCATTAAACTTTTCTTTATTTTAGGGAGTTCTCCATTTACTTTATTATTTAAATAATTTCTTTTGCAAACACTTAACTTTTGGAGGCTTTTATATGACTCATGAGGGTTCTTCAACTTCATATGGCCATAAATATCTAACCGTGAGGAGTTATATGATGTTCCACATACCACCAGAAATGGCATGACAAGCACTATCCATATAGGATAGTTTCACTGACAAATTCAATAACCTTGATCTCATTATTACATAATTAAACATGAGTTCTCTAACCATACTTCTAAGATAACTCAATCCACAAAGCGTCTTCTCGTGAGGGATTTCACCATAAAGGGACCGCTTTGGAGTTCATCCATTCATACTTCTTATCAACCATGACAAGACAATAATGAGTCATATTTACATCAAACAAACTTGATTCCATTACCCAAACCTTTGTGCTACCAGGATTTCTTCAAGGGTTGACATCAATGACAACGAACCTTAATCAACAATCTCTCCCTTTGGCATTGATGGAAACACTCTGATGCAATACTGAAATCATATCACTCATGCTCCCCCTGGAACCATGCCTTTGTCCTCTGCATCTTCATAACCATTTCTCCCCTTGGAACCATGCCTTTATCCTCTGCATATGATAAATCTCTCCCACTTTGTCATTAATGACAAAGGTATCTTTCCATCCAGGGCTTCTCCCCCTAACTGAACTTTCCTCTTTATGGCACTTCATCATGTACATCTAAGACATATAAGATAAGCATTCAAAAGTGTTCATTTTGGAGAAGATATAACTCTGAGTCTCTGGCGAATATACTCAAAGGATTCATGTGAAAGTGGCTTTGTAAAGATGTCTACCACTTGTTTTTTTGTGCCCACATACTCAACTCTGATGTTCTTTTCTGCAAACTGTTCCTGTAGAAAGAGATACTTGATTGGAATGTTCTTTGTCTTGGAGTGCATCACCGGGTTCTTTGAGATATTGATGGTGATTGTATTATCACAATAGATTGGAATGGGATCATCATACTCAACCTGTGTACAACATGTTGCTGCCACAATATAATCTGCCTCGGTTGTAGATAAAGATATTGATGATTGTTTCTTTCTTAGCCATGATACTAAACACTCACCTAAGTAGAATGTTGCTCCACTTGTGCTTTGTCGGTCATCAATACAACCTTCCTAATCTTCATATGTGTAGGAAATAATTGATATATCCTTTCCTTTTGGATACCATAATCCAAACTCTTCTGTTCCTTTGAGATATTTGAAAATCCTCTTCACTACTAATACATGTGATTCCTTTAGTGTTGCTTGAAATCATGTCACCTGTCCAATTGCCTACATTACATCTAGTCTGGATTCTGTCACATATAGTAGTCTAACAATCATTGACATGCATTGCCTCCGATCCGTAGACTTTGAATCATAATCTTTGTTTAACTTGCAAATGGTTTGCATGGGAGTGATAACTAGTTTGCAATATTCCATTCTGAACCTCTTTAGCATTTCTCTGATATACTTGGTTTGAGAAATAAAAATTTCTTGGTGGCTTTGACATATCTGAAGTCCCAGAAAGAAGGATATTTCTCCAAGAAATTACATTTCAAATTCATTTTGCATATCCTTTGCAAATTTTTGGCTTAACCTGTCATCATCACAACAAAAAATAATATCATAAACATAAACTTCAATTAATAAAATACTATCTTGACTTACCTTGATGTAGAGGTTTTTTTCTGCACTTCCTTTTTTGAACCCTGTATGTTGTAGATATTTATCCAGTCTAGAGTACCATGCTCTAGAAGCCTGTTTTAGACCATACAAGGAATTCTTTAATTTACACACATAATCTACATTCTCTGACAACTGAAATCCTTAAAATTGTTCAATGTATACTTATTCCTCAAGTTCCCCATTCAGAAAAGATAATTTTACATCCATCTGATACACTTTAATATTTTTGGAGCATGAATAAACTAAAAGAAATCGGATTGCTTCCATTCTGGAAACTGGGGAAAATGTCTCTTCAAAGTTGATTCCTTCAACTTGTGCATATCCTTTACATACCAATCTAGCTTTGTTCCTTGTAACCTATCCATATTCATTCAATTTATTCCTATATACCCACTTTTTGTCGATCACATTCTTATCCTTTGGTATTGGAACCAATTCCCAAGTATCATTTTTCTCTATTTGATCCAATTCTTCATCAATGGCCTTATTCTAAAATTCATCCTTTCTGGCCTCTTCAAACCAGGTTGGTTCAATCGTAGATGAGAGTGCTAGGTGTGTTTGTTCTGGTGAACATATTCTTCTTCTAGTCTCAACTCCTACATCTTTGTTTATGATAATTTGATCTAAAGGATGATTCTTCTATACTCGCCTGCTAGGTGTATTTGGAGGCACTTGCTGAACTTTCTCTTGTGTTTCTGTCGGATCTTCTTCATCTTCCCCTTCTACTTCATTTTCATCTTCTTCTTCTTCTTCGTAAATTTTTTCCATTGATTCATTTTCTTCTTACTTTAATTCTTGTCTACCTGTTTCATCAATTGTTACATTGATAGTTTCCACAACTTTGTTCAATCTCAAGTTGTAACACTTGTATTATTTCCTTGTACTTGAGTAACCAACAAGTACTCCTTTTTCCACATGAGAGTCAAACTTTCCCATTCTTCCATATTCTCTTTTGATGTAGCATTTGCTATTGATTAAGGTTGCTTGTCATTGATTTCAACCCTTGAAGAAAGCCCCATAGCAAAAAGGTTTAGGTAATGGACCCAAGATTGTTTGATGTAAATATGACACATTATTTTTTGTCATGGTTGATAAGAAGTAAATATGGATGAGCTCCAAAGTGGTCCCCTTATGGTGAAATCCCTCACGGGAAGACGCTTTGCAGAGTAAGAGAACCCATGATTAATTGTGGAATAATGAGATGAAGGACAGTGAACTTTTCAAGAAAACTATCCTAGATGGATAATGCTTGTCATGCCATTTCCGGTGGTATGTAGAACATCACATAACTCCTCATGGTTAGAGAGTTATGACCATGTATGGGTAATGGACCCAAGTTTGTTTGATGGATAACGGTATGAGTTTTGCTATATTTGAAGGTAATACTATTCTATATGGATAGTACATGTCATTCCATTTATGGTGGTATGTGGAATATCACATAAATCCTCACAGTTTGAGAGTTATGGCCTTACGAAGTTGGAGGGCCCTCATATGTCATCTAGAAGCCCCAAAAGGTCAAAGTAGTCAAAGTGGTTTAAGAGATTTTAAAAGGTAAATAATAAAGTGAAGTGATGAGTGTATTATAATTCAAAGTGAATACAAAATAAATTATTTCAATAATAAATTTAATTTATAAATTAGAATTGGGTTAACCCTAAAATAAGGAAAGTGGGCCAAGTGACCTAGAAGATGTTTTTAAGGAAGCTACTTGGAGAGTATAAATAAGAGGCAAGGCTCTCTCATTTTAATAACAATTGATCATATTGAATAAATATAGGTTTCTGAGGTAACCAAGGATATATAATCCAAATTTCTGAGGGAAGGTGAATAAAACAAGGCCGAAATGCAAGGAAGGATAAATTATTTTGATGGTGCTTTCTAAGGTATGTTATTTACAGGTCATCTCACAATTTTCTCTATAACTTTATTTATATAATTATTCAGACAGTGAAATTGCTACTCCATTGAGAAAACATACCCAAGTATCTGTGGTAAAAAATTCAACTTGTGGGTCGTTGTATTTTGGGAGTTACACTCCATGGAAAATAGGGTTTGTGGCTAGTCCTGAAACTAGTCAAAAACAGGTGTTTCGGGTAAACACGTCATAAATTCTTCATAACATATCCAAATTCAGTGAGAAAAAATGTTTTGGTTAGCGTAATTTATGTAGTATTATTTGTAACATTTTTAGATCAATTCAATGAATATTTCATGTGGGGCACGCTCTCTAGAATAAGCCAGAATTCAGCAAGGTATGCCATTTTTCCTATAACTCCTTTTCTTAGAGGTTCCAAGTAGTGAAACCTGGAGGAATTTCATAAAAAACACTGAATAACATTTTGTATCAGTTTCATATCTTTATACATTACAGGTTCAAAGTTATGATCACTTCAAGTTAGGGTTGTTGACTAATCCAAAACTAGGCATGTGAGACTAAAGAAAAGTTTGATGAAAATGCTAGTCTCTTGTTGTTAAAGTTGAGGAAGGTTTGCAGGAATGTGAACATATACACCAGGTCTATTATGGAGCTACAAATAAGATTTGGATGATGAAATTGATGAGGGCTTTTGGTTGAGGTACATGTTGAGTACATGGTTGAGACAAGTAGTTGATGAGTTGGCACATACATGAGGTATATAGTAGATGATGTTGGTACATATTGATGAGTCATAGTTGATGAGTAGTTGAAACATGATTGGTACATACTTGGTACATGGTTGGATGCACTTGTTTATGGTACAGGTTGATTACAGGTTGTTTGGTACAGGTTGGTGCATGGTTGATCCACTTGTTTATGGTACAGGTTGATTACAGGTTGAGGTACAGGTTGATGCATGGTTGATACATGGTTCAGATTTATTGGTACAGGTTTACAATGGTATATCTCACAGTGATAGTGTGACAGTGGTTCCATCATTCTACTTCTACTTCAGGGTGGCAGGACAGGGCAAGGACAGGTGGTTGTAGCCACCTTCCGATTGTAGCTGGAGAACATAGGTGGTTGTAGCCTCCTTCTAGTTGTATCCAGAGAATTGGGGAGTTGTATATTCCCTCAGGTTGTAGCCTGAGAAACTAGGGGGTTGGAGCCTCCTTCCAATTGCAGCTAGAAAACAAAGGAATTTGGTGCTTCCAATGAATGTAATTATTCAATACATATAAGAAAAAACATTATGTGGTTTTCTCCTGATTTGGGTTTCCACGTAAAACACTGGTGTACTGTGTATGTGTGTGATTGTTTATTTCTTACTTCTCGTTATTGGATAATAATTCTACATTGATATAAAATTTGAAGAAAAATTATTATAATTACACTATTACTAATTCACCCCCCCCCTGTTTCAGTAATCCAACAATTGGTATCAGAGTAGGTTCCTTCATAAATCAGTTTAACCACTGAAATATAGATCATGGAGAGTACCAACTCGTATAAAAATGTAATACCATAGTTTGATGGAAAAAAGTATGTTTTTTGGAGCATAAGGATGAAGACATATATACAGGCACAGGTATTTCAAGTTTGGCAATAAATTGTAGATGGATACACAGCACCAACAGTTCCACCAACAAATGACAAAGCAGTGAAACTTGGTGAGAATAATTTCAAAGCCAAAAATGCACTTTTGAATGGTCTCAGTGATATGGTATTCACCAAAGTTTTACATTGTAAATCTGCTAAAGAGATTTGGGACAAGCTTCGAAATATTTATGAAGGATATTCAAAAGTCAAAGTAGTAAAGCTTCAAATTTACAAAGGTTAGTTCGAACAACTAAAAATGAAGGAAGATGAAGATATCCCAGCCTACTTCTTACGAGTCAATGAAACAGTGAATTCAATCATAGGATTGGGAGAAGAAATTGAAGAATCTATAATTGTTCAAAAGGTACTAAGATCTCTTCCTATGAGATTTAACCCTAAGATATCAGCACTAGAAGAAAGATCAGATCTAAACTCAATAAGCATGGACGAATTGCATGGAATCTTCACAGCATATGAGATGAGAACAGAACAGGAAAATCTAGATGTAAAAGAAGTAGCCTTCAAAGCATACAAAAGTTCAAAGAAAAAGAAAAAGGAACACAAAGAATATAGCAGTAGCAGCGACGTCTCAGAAGATGATGAAGAAGTGGCCAACTTCGTCAAAATACTGAACAAGGGAACCAACAATAGGTATAGAGGTAAGCTTCTTTTAATTTGTTTTAATTATGATGGTATTGGTCATTTTGCTGACAAATGTCCTCATAAGAAAAAGAGAAATGATGAAGGTTACTCAAAAGGCAGATGTTGGGCTCTAAAGATGTCCTAAAAACAACCTCTATGCATCAACCAAAGGTAGGCGTTGGAACAAGCATTTTACTTGTTGCCTATGTAGGTTCTTACCTTCCGTTTTCAATACCCAACCTCCAAATATGCAACACCTGTAAAGGAATAACAATCGTAAAGGGAATGACAGTTGTTCTATTCAAATGAACAACACTACCTGCAAAAGAAACAACAATCATAACAAGGGGACAACAGTTGTTACATTGGGCCGAAATAATGTTGAATTAATTGCACTGTAGTATTTTCCCAACTATTTAATTTGTCAACCCGGGGTTCGTAAACTAATGAAGCACACGCAAATTATATGCAAGATTTAAGTGGAAATAATCTAATCTAATGTTTAAGCTACGACTGAAATTGAACCATTAATCTAACAAATGACTGAAAGAGAATGATTAATCTAACACACGACTGAAATTGAATCATTAATCTAACACACGATTGGAATTGAAATGAATCTAGGAATGTGAAATTGCGCAAATGAAATTAATCTAAGAATGAGAAATTGTGTAAAGGAAATTAATCTAGGAATGGAGAACTACATGAAGGAATAGTAAATGCAACATGTGAAGAGTTGAATGACACAAACACATATGTGATCTCACGTCAATGAACCAATCTTACAATACAATAACCAAATCAATCTTCATAACATCATAATGAAAGCATGAAAACCAAATCCATGAATCAAAGCTAAGAATCCCTTTCTCTTTCGAATCCTAATGACTACAAAATAACTCTATTTTAATTCAATACTCTAATTGAATTCTCTCCTACTTGAATCCTCATGAAGAGAGAGCACTCTCTTTTATACATGAGAGCCTTGAAGATAAGATAACCATCTTATTATTACAGATCCACTTTTCTCTCAACCTATTTCCCATTATTACAAAATATAATCCCTTCAAATCCTCACACATATCTCTCATATATCTTGGATAAGATATTCCAACCAAATATCCATGATATTCTCCTTGGAATGGACTTGAATTATCTCCTCAAATCTTGAAATGGTGGAGGAAGTATTCGAGAATTCCTTTTGAATTAATCCTTCTCATATTCCTACACATTACAAAGCTCACACATTTTTGAGATATATATGAAAACATGTCAATTTTCTAACATTTAATCACAAATTCCCTTTTAATACTAAAATGAATAAAGTGGAGAACAATAAGGTGAAACCCAAGTATATTTATGGAAATGATATCATGAAAGTTTAATGGGGTGATGAAATGTGGAGAATGATGAAGGGAAAGGTGGATGAAAATAGGACATTTATGAGCCCCAACAACAAACAAACATATAAAGATAAAATAACTACAAAGAAAATTTTCAAGAAAAGATTTTGCACCAAAGAATGCATCTCATCATCAGATGAAGATGAAGTTAGTGACAGTGAAATAGGGAGAGTTATATTCATGGCAATAGAAGACTCTAATAAATAAGACTTCGAAGAAGAATATGAAGAAGAAATTGAAGAGGCAGAAGTTGACTTCCTAGAAGAATTAATAAGTGAGATAGAAGTTATCAGAAGAGAAAAGAAGAAAAACAAGAAACTACAAGCAGAACTAGATAAGAAAAAAGACACTCAAGAACTAGAACAAATGATCACAAAATTGAAGGTTCAAATCGAAGAAGATAAAAGAATTGAAGAAGCACTCAAAGAACAACTAGAAGGAAAGGGCGTAATCATTGGAAACCTGGAAGCAGAGAATGTCACACTAAGAAAGGATATTCAAAAGAAAAATATGTAGAATAGCTCAAAAGTTCTGGATGACATTATCAACAATCAAAAATCTCATCTTGACAAGTCCAAAATTGGATACAATCAGACAAAAAAGGGATCAAGCTCCAAAACAACAAAGGAAGAAACAAATCCAAAAAGCTATGAAGAAATAATCAAAGGGGATAAAAATATACACAAGTAAGATTACAGGGACACTCCTCCACCGAGAAGATTCAGATTTCATAATCAACAACAGATAGACAGGCCTCAAGAAGAAGAAGGATTCATAAGAGCACCTCCTTTCAGGAGATCTTCAACTACTAGGTATCAAACTATATTTTTTGGTTTATGTTATGCATGTAATAATTTTGGACATAAAGCTGTAAATTGCAGAGCTAACAACAGGAACAATAACTACTTTAAGAGCCATGCACAAAGGGGTTATTCAAGAAGACCTTTTGAAACACAGAGAATAAGTTACAATAGGTTTGAATATTTGAGCACTGAAGTGGAATGTTACAAATGTAACAATTTTGGACACATGGCCAAAAATTGCAGAATGATAGTCCCTCCTAAAGAACCTCAACAAAGTCACAAACAAGAACCTCAAAAAATGACATGGATAAGAAAGCAAGATCAGTAGAGCAATGAAGAATGCACAGTCGCTCTACAATCTAAACAGAAGAAATGTGGTTAGTATGTTGACAGTGGATTTTCAAAACACATGACAGGTGATAGAGACAAGTTTCTTACATTACGAAAGGAAAGAGATGGATCGGTCTCCTTTGGAAATTATGATTCAACCAAAATATTTTAAGTGTGAGTCAAATGTGTGACCAAGGTCATAAAGTTACTTTCGATTCAAAAAAGTGTGAGATAAGAAAAGAAGGTTCAGGGAAATTGGTTGCAACAGCTGCAAGAACTTCAAGCAACATATATGTGTTAAGCAAAATTGGAAATGAAAAGTGTTGTCTAGGAAAGGAAGATGAAAGTTGGCTATGGCACAGAAGAATGGGTCACATGCATTTTTATAACATTGTCAAAGTCAACAAAAGAGAAGCAGTCAAAGAAATTCCCCAGATCACGAAACCAACCAACACTTTATGCAAGCATTGCCAACAAGGAAAGCAAAAAAATACCAGGTTGAAATCAAAGGAATATTCAACAACAAAACCATCGGAAATTGTGCAAACTGATCTAGTTGGACCAACTACAACAAAAGGCTTAAAAGGTGAGAGATACTTTACATTATTAGTTGATGATTATACAAGAATGGCTATAGTTTGTTTTCTCAAGAACAAGTCAAAAGCTTTTGAAAATTTCAAGATCTATAAGGAAATGGTTGAAAATGAGATGGATTCAAGAATCAAATGCTTAAGATCGGATAATGGAGGATAATTCACCTCAAAGGAATTTATGGACTACTGCAGCAGTCAACATAATGGAGTTGTTGAAAGAAAGAATAGGACAATACAAGAAATGGCTCAAACAATGATAATGGATTCAAAGTTGATAGATATTTTTTGGACACAGACATTGCAATCAACAGTTCACATTCAAAATAGAGTAATGCTCAGAAACAGCACTGATAAAAATCCCTACGAGCTATAGAAAGGAAGAGCAGAAAATGTGAAGCACTTCAGAGTTTTTGGAAGCAAATGCTACATCAAAAGAGAAGATGGAAGAATGGGAAAGTTTGACTCGCGTGTGGACAAAGGAATACTTGTTGGTTACTCAAGTACAAGGAAATCATACAAGTGTTACAATATAATATTAAACAAGGAAAGCAAAAAAAGACCAGGTTCAAACCAAAGGAATATTCAACAACAAAACCACTGGAAATTGTGCAAACTGGTCTAGTTGGACCAATTACAACAAAAGGCTTAAAAGGTGAGAGATACTTTACATTATTAGTTGATGATTATACAAGAATGACTACAGTTTTCTTTCTCAAGAACAAGTCAGAAGCTTTTGAAAATTTCAATATCTACAAGGAAATGGTTGAAAATGAGATGGATTCAAGAATCAAATTCTTAAGATCGAATAATGGAGGATAATTCACCTCAAAGTAATTTATGGACTACTACAGCAATCATGGAATAAAAAGGAAATTCTTCGTCGCTAGGACACCTCAACAGAATGGAGTTGTTGAAAGAAAGAACATGACAGTACAAGAAATGGCTCGAACAATGATAATGGANAGTGCATACAATAGTTAACATTCAAAATAGAGTAATGCTCAGAAACAACACTGATAAAACTCCCTACGAGCTATGGAAAGGAAGAGGAGAAAATGTGAAGCACTTCAAAGTTTTTGGAAGCAAATGCTACATCAAAAGAGAAGATGGCAGAATGGGAAAGTTTGGATCTCGTGTGGACAAAGGAATACTTGTTGGTTACTCAAGTACAAGGAAATCATACAAGTGTTACAATCTAATATTAAACAAGGAAAGCAAAAAAAGATCAGGTTCAAATCAAAGGAATATTCAACAACAAAACCACTAGAAATTGTGCAAACTGATCTAGTTGGACCAACTACAACAAAAGGCTTAAAAGGTGAGAGATACTTTACGTTATTAGTTGATGATTATACAAGAATGACTACAGTTTTCTTTCTCAAGAACAAGTCAGAAGCTTTTGAAAATTTCAAGATCTACAAGGAAATGGTTGAAAATGAGATGGATTCAAGAATCAAATGCTTAAGATCGGATAATGGAGGATAATTCACCTCAAAGGAATTTATGGACTATTGCAGCAATCATGGAATAAAAAGGAAATTCTTCATCGCTAGGACACCTCAATAGAATGGAGTTGTTGAAAGAAAGAATAGGACAATACAAGAAATGGCTCGAACAATGATAATGGATTCAAAGTTGACAGATATTTTTTGGACACAAGCAGTGCATACAACAGTTCACATTCAAAACAAAGTAATGCTTAGAAACAACACTGATAAAACTCCCTACGAGCTATGAAAAGGAAGAGCAGCAAATGTGAAGCACTTCAGATTTTTTGGAAGCAAATGCTACATCAAAAGAGAAGATGGCAGAATGGGAAAGTTTGACTCTCGTGTGAACAAAGGAATACTTGTTGGTTACTCAAGTACAAGGAAATCATACAAGTGTTACAATCTAATATTAAACAAAGTTGTGGAAATCATAAACGTAACAATTGATGAAACAACTAGACCAAAATCAAAAGAAGAAGAAAACAAATCAATGGAACAACTTTTCGAAGAAGAAGATGAAAAATAAGTAGAAGAGGAAGATGAAGATGAAGAGAATCTGACAGAAGTAGAAGAGAAAGTTCAACAAGTATCTCTAAAGACACCTAGAAAACAAGTACAGAAGAATCATCCTTTATATCAGATTATTGGAAACAAAGATGTAGGAGTTCAGACTAGAAGAAAAATCCGTTCACCAGAACAAACACACCTAGCACTCTTATATACAATTGAACCAAACTGTTTTGAAGAAGCCAACAATGATGAATTTTGGAATAAGGCCATGGATAAAGAATTGGATCAAATAGAGAAAAATGACACTTGGGAATTGGTTCCAAGAACAAAGAATATGAATTTGATTGGCACAAAATGGGTTTTCAGGAATAAATTAAATAAATATGGACAGGTTACAAGGAACAAATCTAGATTAGTATGTAAAGGATATGCACAGATTGAAGGAATCGACTTTGAAGAGACATTTTTCCCAGTTGCCAGAATGGAAGCAATCTGTTTGCTTTTATCTTATGCATGCTCCAAAAATGTTAAAGTATATTAGATGGATGTAAAATCATCTTTTCTTAATGGGGAACTTGAAAAAGAAGTCTACATTGAACAACCAGAAGGATTTCAGTTGTCAGAGAACACATACTATGTGTATAAATTAAAGAAATCCTTGTATGGTCTAAAACATGCTCCTAGAGCATGGTACTCCAGACTGGATAAGTATCTACAACGGGCAGGGTTCAGAAAAGAAAGTGTAGACAACAACCTCTACATCAAGGTAAGTCAAGGTAATATTTTAGTAATTGAAGTTTATGTTGATAATATTATTTTTGGTAGTGATGATGATAGGTTAAGCCATAAATTTGCAAAAGACATGCAGAATGAATTTGAAATGTCGTTACTTGGAGAACTATCCTTTTTTTTGGGACTTTAGATATGTCAAAGAAATTGTTGATGGGGCTTAAATCAGGAACCAAACCTGCCACTGAGGCCCAATTAGACTCTACAACATTTGGATTGGAATGGTTCTCCAGAGTTTACAATCTGGCCAAATTATCAATGAGATTTTGTGTTTTCTGGTGAAAGTTCTTCCTTTGGTTAAGACAATTTTTTCAGTAATTTCTCTTAGGTGGGGTAGGTACAAGAGATGCAAGATAGTATAAACCAACTTGAATAAGATATGACAAGAGTTTTAAGTATTGGGAAGGGGTCGAGCTTGGGATAACCCGCTACTCGAGCATGCAGACAATGATCCTATACCAAAGGGGCTTAGTAATAATACTTTAACCGAAAGAGCATCCAACTGTTTTCTAAGAAAGCTACTTAACAGAAAGAAAACGCATATATGATTAAGATCAGGGTAAGAAAAATAATTTATCTACCGATACATTCATCACATAGTTGAGGTAAACTACTTAGCATAGAGAAAGAAATACAATTGTAATCAATGTCACAGTAAGAAAAATAATTCATCTACCAAGACATTTATCACATAGAAGCACAATGATTTACTTTCATCATTTAAAGAAAGTAAGATTAAAACATTGCACTAGATAACTTGACAACATAATTAATTGCTCTTACTCATTTACTGCAACATTCATGGAACAAGAAAGGAAGTAATTCTTCTCCAAATCCAATCACATACGTCTGATGAAAATAGTTCGTCTTTGGTCCAGAAAGAATTCTAAATTTATAACAGCTTCAAAATAATTCTTAAGAACCAGAAAGAAAATAGTTCTTACAACAAAGCATCAACCCTTTTGTTGGCATGTTTTATAGGCAGAGTATGCTTGTCATTGATGGCAAGTATAGCAATGATGATGGCTTGTGTACAAGAAGGATGTGCTAGGCGGGCACCAGAAGTCTTTTGGAAAGACGTTGCAGAGCAAGCTCAACAAGATCAGAGTATGCAACGATGGATCTCATTGAGATTTCCCGATGAACGTTAGATCCGAGCTAGAGGTCCAACTGGTGTTGGATCTAGGTGAACCTACATGCTCTTTAATGAGCAAGGTGACATGTGAAACCCCAAAAAATCCAAAATAGGCACCTCAACGAAGACTCCATTTCAGAGTTTTGGTTACTAGGAGATGGAGAAGTCAAGAGTCGAGACTCTCCAACACAGGAGTACCGGAGTCGTGAAATGCAAAACCCCGAAATTACAAAACAGACGCACCACTCGAAGTATTGAATATCGGGATTTCGGCTACCCAGAGATGGAAATGTCAAATACTCTCCTCATTAGGAGTCTTGAAGTGTCGAAATGCAAAAACTCGAAATAGTTGCATCGCTTGGAGTGTTGGATACCGGGATTTCAGTTACCAGGAGATGGAGATGTTAGAGACTCTCATCACCAGGAGTCCCGAAGTGCCGAAATCCGAAATCCTGAAAACCCGAAACAAGTGCACCACTCAGAGTATTGAATATTGGGATTTCGGTTACTGGGAGATGGAGATGTCAAAGACTCTCATCAACAGGAGTGTCAAAATTGCGAAATGCGAAATGGTGAAATGATCTGAGCCATTGGTTCGAGGAGATCGTGGACCATTGATCCGACTCCATTTTGAAGTATTGGATACCAGGATTTTGGATACCGGGAGATGGAAATGACAAAGAATCTCATCATAAAGAGTCCTGAAGTTGTGAAATGATAAAGAATCCATTCCAGAGTTTTGGATACCTAGAGTAGGAGGAGTCAAGAGTGAAGACTCTTCATCATAGGAGTCCCGAAATCGTGAAACCCAATGTCGTAAAATGTCACAGACCACATACCGGAGGTTTGGATACCGGAAGTTGGAGATGTCAAGGCCTTTCACCATAGATATACTGAAATGTCGATCCACCGAAATGAAAAACACTAGAGTACCGGACCATTGATCCGACTCCATTTCAGAGTTCCAGATACCGGGAGTTGAAGTGTCAAAACACTTCACCACCAGGAGTGTCGAAATGCCGAAATGCCGAAACGCGAAATTGCGAAATGCAGTTTCGACTAAGGCTGAGGTCACAACCATTGGTCACATCGGCAGAAGATGGGGGAAGGATTTAGTGAATACAAGCTCCTTTTCAGAGTTTCGGGGGTCCCGAAATGGAGAGTACTAAAATCCTCTACCACAGTGATCCTGAAATGTCGAAGAGTGGAATGCCAAAATGAATGCAATATTTAGATAAGTTAATCCAATGGTGCATATGAGACTGAAGAATATCGAAGGGCTACTGTAGCACTTCTTATTGTAACTACTAGAAACCACTGATGGTTTCTGCTAGAGGACTCGAAGATACTTCTGTGTGATTTCCAAAGGAACTGAAGGGTCACAAAGAATCTACCAGTAGGAGAAAAGACTATTCGTGGAGGCTATTGACAGTTGGAAGAGCATTGAAGCCGTTAACTATGACAGTGAGGTTGAGTTCGATGGGAACAGAAGATGAAGAATCTCAACTGCTGGTGATACAAAGGAATTTGATCATGACACCTAGTGATGATGAACAAATGGGCTCAACAAACAGAGAAGCTGAAGAGTTTCCATCTTGAACAGGAAGAGCACTCAACATGCAGAGGATGTAGAACAATAGAGAGGATGCACAAGATGCATTGGGTATATAAGAATGTGGAGAAAACAAGAGAGGTTGGAGTTCCTGTTGGGAGTGATGCATGTGTGAAGAAGGAGGTGGAGTGCAATAGCTGAAATGGAGAGAAGACAAAAGGTGCATCGAATGGGAATGGTGCATAGAGAAAAAAAGGCAGTAGGACAAAAAATGCAATGGATGCGTGCAAGAAGACAGTGAGGAAGACAGAGCAGTGAAATCTTGCAGAACAGTGATGAGACTCGTAAGTTGTTGTTGAACAATATATCNTGAAGAATCTCAACTGCTGGTGATACAAAGGAATTTGATCATGACACCTAGTGATGATGAACAAATGGGCTCAACAAACAGAGAAGCTGAAGAGTTTCCATCTTGAACAGGCAGACCACTCAACATGCAGAGGATGTAGAACAATAGAGAGGATGCACAAGATGCATTGGGTATATAAGAATGTGGAGAAAAGAAGAGAGGTTGGAGTTCCTGTTGGGAGTGATGCATGTGTGAAGAAGGAGGTGGAGTGCAATAGCTGAAATGGAGAGAAGACAAAAGGTGCATCGAATGGGAATGGTGCATAGAGAACAAAAGGCAGTAGGACAAAAAATGCAATGGATGCGTGCAAGAAGACAGTGAGGAAGACAGAGCAGTGAAATCTTGCAGAACAGTGATGAGACTCGTAAGTTGTTGTTGAACAATATATCACTGTAATAAGTTTCAGTAATTCATATTCATAAACCAGGGTGGTAGGGAGGTGGTAGGGAGGACTGGTGTCCTCAGAGGCTCAAGTGGGTACTTGAACACAGGGAGTTGTAGCTTCCTTCTAGTTGGTGCTAGAGAAACCAGGGAGTTTGTGCTTCCTTCTAGTTGGTGATAGAGAAACCAGGGAGTTGGTGCTTCCTTCTAGTGGGTGTTAGAGAAAACAAAGAGTTGGTGCTCTCAACAAGTTGCAACTTGAAAAAATAGAGGTTGTAGCCTCACAATGAGTTGGTGCTCATATGTATGATAATGTAAAGAATGTAAATAATACTTATCATATAAAGAAGAAGAGGTTTTTTCCCTTCATGGGTTTCCTCGGGAAATATCTGTCCCTATGTATCTCATATATGTGACTAATGTTGAATGTCTGATTGCTTATTTACCTGCATTATTGTGATCATCGTTGAGTGCCTTATAAATAATTTAAAAGAAGCATAATTGTTTAATCACAGTAACAAATGATTCACCCCCCCCCCTCTCAGTTGTCCAACAATTGGTATCAAAGCCAGCCCCTTTTATCTAAAGGTAGATCCTAGAGCTTAAACATGTCAAGCCATGAAGGAAATTCAAACAATAAGGACCCTCTGTTCAATGGAACAAACTTTTCCTTTTGGAAAGTTAGAATGAGAACCTACATAATGGCTTTAGGTTCAGATGTTTGGGATGTGGTAGATACTGGTTATGTAAAGCCAGTTGTACTAGCCAGTAAGGATGACAAACTAGAATTTAGATTCAATGCTAAGGCTATGAATGCTATCTTGAGTGGGCTTGCAGAAGCATAATTCGTAAAAGTTATGCATCTAGGAACTTCCAAAGAAATGTGGGACAAACTCATTAACAATTATGAAGGTAATGAGAAGGTAAAGGATGCCAAGCTTCAAACCTACAGAATACAGTTTGAACAATTGAAGATGAAAGAAGTTGAAACTGTTGGAAAATTCTTTCTGAGAGTGGAAGAAATGGTAAATGCAATGAAAGCACTTGGTGAAACAATTGAGGAACCTTCTTTAGTTCAGAAAATCTTGAGATCTCTCCCAGATAGGTTCAATCTGAAGGTCTCTGCTATAGAAGAACTAAATGATCTAAAAACCTTGGAGTTTGATCAACTTCTAGGAACATTGACTGCATATGAAATGAGAATAGTTAAATATAAACCCACCTCCAGAGAAGCATCATTTAAGGCAGACAAGAATGAGGATTTTGAGCCCGGTGAAATTGAAGCAAAATTTGTGAAGAGACTGAAGAAGGGATCAGACAAATACAAAGGTAAATTTCCTTTCAAATGTTTCAACTATGGTAGGATAGGTCATTTTGCAAATAAATGTCCCCACAAAGGAAAGGATCAGACATGTGATGATGAGGAGAAGTAAAAACACAGAAATTTCTTTAAACAGAATAACTTTAAGAAGAAAAATCTTTGCGTAAACAATGATGATGATCCTTCAGATGATTGATTCATCTATTGAAGATAAACTAAATGACTTCATACTTATGGCCAAAGAGGATTATGATAATAACAAAACAGGGAGTGATGTTAATGAATAAGAAGTTGTGGTTGACATGGAAGGAGAACTGATCAGTGCACTAGAAGAGATTGACAGACTAAGAATCAAGAATAGAAAGCAAAGATAATTGTTGATATAGTTTGAGAAAGACAGTAAAGAACTTGATGAAGACCTTTTCCTACTAAAAGTAGAATTAGAAGAGGCAAAGAAAATTGAAGACATTATGAAATGAAAGTTATCAGAAAAGAAGGCAAGATGTGAAGCATTAGAACAAGAAGTAGTGAAAACTAGGAAAGAGATGGAGAAGTTTCAAGCCTTGTATAATCAGAATTTGTCAAGTATCAAAGCCTTAGAAGGACTAGCCACCATTCTGAATCAACAAAGGAATCCAAAGCTAAAAAATGAGGATCAAGTAGTGGCAAGCCAAGAGACGAAGAACCCATCAAGTTTGTCAAATGTACAACCAATGACAACAACAAACCTACATAAACAAAGGAAGACTATCATCCGCCCAGGACGAGTAAGGAAAAAGGTTCCAGGACTGAATCTGTAGAACAAACAAATAGTGTGCCCCCTACTGAAAGACGTCATCAGCATGGAAGAAATTGATTTGCTCAAAGAAGACAACCATTTTCCAGGTACAAAGAATTTTTCTATGGCTGTTGTTTCTACTATTCTAACTTTGGTCAAAAAGTTGTAAATTGTTCCTTAAGATTTAGACATAAGCAATTAAGATTTCAAAGGAATAAATACTTCCCACAACAAAGAATGATACAGCCAAGTAACAATCCTTCACAGACTGCAAATTGCCAAATTAAGTCTAGGGACATGCAACTAAGGAGGCCAAGAAATAATCAACAGTCAATGAGTAGACAACACTGCAACAATAAGTTTGACCTATTGAATAATGATATTGAATGCTACACCTATCATAACTTTGGACATAAATCTATTGACTGTTGGTTAAGGAACTATGAACCAGATTCGAAATCCCCTGCTGAAAATGTCAAGTTTTGGAAGAAGAAGGAAAGTGATAAGTATGGATTAGTACTGTCCTCTCAAAGAAAAACGAACCCTTGGTATATAGATAGTGGATGCTCCAAACACATGACGGGAGACAAAGGCAAGTTTCTATATCTAAGTGAAAGCAAATCAAGAAACGTAACCTTTGGAAATGATGCTCCAGGGAAAATAAAGGGAAAAGGGATGGTGAGCTTAAGTAATGGAAAATGAAAAGCGCAAGATGTTCTACTTGTAGATGGGATGAAACATAATCTTCTCAATGTAAGTCAAATGTGTGATAGAGGAAGTGAAGTGGTGTTCACGTCCAAGGACTGCAAGATAAAATCTGTAACCTCGGGACAAGTGGTGGCCAAAGGCATAAGGACAAAAAATAATGTATATGTGCTGAAAGAAAATAGAGAAGAATGTCATCTAAATAGACATGATGAAAGATAGTTATGGCATAGGAGACTTGGACATCTAAACTTTGACCACTTAATCAAACTCAAAAAACTCAGGCAGTAAAAGATCTTCCGAAAATATCAAAGCCCCAAGATTCAATGTGTAAACCTTGTTAAGTAGGGAAGCAAAACAAGACACAGTTTCAGTCCAAGAGCTTTACTTCAATAGAGAAACCACTCCAACTAGTTCATATGGATTTATGTGGACCATCAAGACAGGAAGGCACAGGGAAAGAAAACTACTTCATGCTGATTATTGATGATTACTCCATACTTACTTGGGTTTCCTTTCTCAAGGAAAAGGCTGAAGCATTTGAGAAGTTTAAAATATTTAAGGCTTTAATTGAGACTCAAATAGGCAAGAGGTTAAAGGCAGTAAGATTAGACCGGGGAGGAGATTTTATGTCAAGAGACTTCACGAAATTTTGCGATGAGCATGGGATCAAGAGAGAATACACAATCCCAAGAAATCCACAACAAAATGGAGTTGTTGAGAGGCAAAAAATAACAATGCAGAAAATGGCCAGGTCAATGATGAATGAGAAGAACATTGGACAAAACTACTGGGTAGTTTCAATACACACAGAAGTCCATGTTCTTAACAAAGCCCACCTCAGACCACAAAGCGACAAGACACCTTATGAACTGTGGTTTGGGAGACCTGCTTAAATTAAACACTTCAAAGTCTTTGGGAGTAAATGCTACATAAATAATAATGATGAGAACCTTGGCAAATATGATGACAGGGCTGATGAAGGTATCTTCTTGGGGTATGCTACAAACAGTAAAGGATACAGATGATATAATAAGAGGCTGCATAAAATGGTTGACTGTATTGATGTAAAATTTGATGAAGGAATCCCAGCAAGAGAGATGTATAGTAATGAGTCTTCTACAAAAGACATAGCTAAAGATGAAGATGAACAGGTCCAAGAATCAGAAAATGAAGACTTTGAATCAGATGAAGACTCAGACAGACTCAAATCAAAAGTCAAGTTCAAATTCCTCCTCCAGAATCATTCAAAAGAATCATCCTGCAAGTCAAATAATTGGAGAAAAAGACAAATGTTTACAAACCAGGAGAAAGCTAGTCAAAACCATCAAACAATCTCATATAGCTTTCATATCCATGATGGAACCCAAGAATTTCAATGAAGCCAGCAAAGATGACCACTGGGTTAAAGTAATGAATGATGAACTTGATCAGATTGAGAAAAATAATACTTGGGAGATGGTTCATAGACCTAAAGGTAAAAACATCATTGGCTCCAAATGGATCTTTAAGAATAAGTTGAATGAGCAAGGACGAGTTGTTAGAAATAAAGCAAGGTTAGTCTGTAAAGGATATGCTCAAATAGAAGGACTGGATTTTGATGAAACATTTGCACCCGTAGCAAGATTATAAGCTATCAAAATGTTTCTTTCCTATGCTTGTCATAAAAGGTTTAAATTGTATCAAATGGATGTCAAGTCAACTTTTCTAAATGGAGATTTAAGTGAAGAAGTCTATATGGAACAACCAGAAGGTTTCAAACTACCTGATAACCCTGACTTAGTATGCAAGCTGAAGAAAGATTTATATGGGTTAAAACAAGACCCTCGAGCCTAGAATCACAGACTGGATACGTATCTTAAAGAAAAAGGGTTCAAGAGAGGAAAAAATGACAACAATCTGTATATTAAAACAGAGGATAATAATTTGCTCATCGTATTGGTCTATGTGGATGACATCATCTTCAGATGTAATAAGGATCCATTGGTACAATGGTTTTCTTCTGCCATGGAATCTGAGTTTGAAATGTCCATGATATGAGAACTGTCATTTTTTCTTGGTCTACAAATTACTTAGAGGTCTGAAGGAATGTTCATTTTTCAAGAAAAATATCTAAGAGAAATGTTGAAAAGGTTTCAAATGGAAGATTCTAAACCTGTGGGCACACCTATGGTTACTAGCTGCAAATTGATCATGGATGATGACTCACCTGATGTTGATCAGCGTTCATATAGGTCAATGATAGGCAGCCTATTGTACATCATAACATCTCGCCCAGACATAATGCATGTTGTAGGAATGGTTGGAAGATATCAGTCTGCACCTAAACAGAGTCATTTACTAGCTATCAAAAGGATATTCAGGTATTTGAAAGAAATAATGACTTATGGTCTGTGGTATCCCAAAAATTAGAATTTTCAATTAACTTCTTATTCAGATGCATATTGGGCAAACTGTGTTGATGAGAGAAAAAGCACCAGTGGAGGAGCATTCTTCCTGGGTGACTCATTAGTAGCATGGCTTAGTAAAAAGAAAGGTTCCATTTCTTTATCAACCACAGAGGCAGAGTACATTGCTGCTGCTACCTATTGCACTCAGGTATTATGGATGATTCAGACACTTGCAGACTTAGAGGTAAAATACACTACACCGATCCCAATTCATTGTGATAACACTAGTTCCATCAGTGTGTCTAAGAATCCTGTATTCCACTCCAAGACCAAGCATATTCCCATAAAATACCATTTTCTAAGAGAGAAAGTCACCAATCAGTTTTTTTAGGTACAGTACATTCCAACCACAGAACAAATAGCAAACATCTTTACTAAACCCCTAGCTAAGACCCCTTTTGAATATCTCTGACAAAAKTTGGGTGTCATCCCGTTTCACACCTAAGAGAGTCCATCCTGTTAGGGGGAGTCTTATATTGACTACATATCTGATACCTCCTAAAAATACTGCAACATCTCAAGGGGAGTGTGTTTTCTTTGACATTGATGTCAAAGGGGGAGAAAAGAAYAGGCCAGGGTGCCTTTGTTGCCATCAATGCCAAAGGGGGAGATTGTTGGCATGTTTTACAAGCAGAGTATGCATGTCATTAATGGAAAGTACAACAACGATGATGGCTTGTGTACAAGAAGGATGTGCCAGGTGGGCACCAGAAGTCTTTTGGGAAGACGGTGCAAAGCAAGCTCAACAAGATCAGAGTATGCAACAACAGATCTCATTGAGATTTCCCGATGAATGTTAGATCCGAGCCAGAGGTTCGACCAGCGTTGGATCTAGGAGAACCTGCATGCTCTTTAATGAGCAAGGTGACATGTGAAACCCCAAAAAATCCAAAATAGGCACGTCAATGAAGACTCCATTTCGGAGTTTCGGTTGCCGGGAGATGGAGAAGTAAAGAGTCAAGACTCTCCAACATAGGAGTCCCAGAGTCGCGAAATGCGAAACCCCGAAATCATGAAACAGGCACACCAATCGAAGTATTGAATACCAGGATTTCATCTACCGAGAGATGGAGATGTCAGAGACTCTCCTCATCAGGAGTCTCGAAGTGTCGAAATGTGAAAACCCTAAACAGGCACATCGCTTGGAGTGTTGGATACCGGGATTTCAGTTACTGGGAGATGGAGATGTCAGAGACTCTTGTCATTTGGAGTCCCGAAATGTCAAAATCTGAAATCCTGAAAACCCAAAACATGTGCACAACTCGAGTATTGAATACTGGGATTTCGGTTACCGGGAGATGGAGATGTCAAAGACTCTCATCAACAGTAGTGACGAAATCATGAAATGCGAAATGGTGAAATGATCTGAGCCGTCGATTCGAGGAGATCGTGGACCATTGATCCGACTCCATTTCGAAGTACTGGATACCGGGATTTTGGATACCGGGAGATGGAAATGACAAAGACTCTCATCATAAAGAGTCCTGAAGTCATGAAATGATAAAAAATCCATACCAGAGTTTTGGATACCAGGAGTAGGAGGAGTCAAGAGCGAAGACTCTTCATCACAGAAGTCCCAAAATCATGAAACCCGAAGTCGCGAAATGTCACAAACCACATACCAGAGGTTCGGATACTAGGAGTTGGAGATGTCAAGGTCTTTCACCACAGATATACCAAAATGCCAATTCGCCAAAATGAAAAATGAAGGAGTACCAAGCCATTGATCCAACTCCATTTCAGAGTTCCGGATACCGGGAGTTGAAGTTTTGAAACACTTCACCACCAAGAGTGTCGAAATGCCGAAATACCGAAACGTGAAATTGTGAAATGCATTTTCGACTAAGGCTGAGGTCACAGCCATTGTTCACATTGGCAGAAGATGGGGGAAGGAGTTAGTGAAGACAAGCTCCTTTTCGGAGTTTCGGGGGTCGGGAAATGGAGAGTACTAAAATCCTCCACCATAGTGATCCCAAAATGCTGAAGAGCGGAATGCTGAAATGAACGCAAGATTTAGAGAAGTTAATCCAATGGTGCAGATGATACTGAAGAAGATCGGAGGGCTACTGTAGCACTTCTCAGTGTAACTGCTAGAAACCACTGATGGTTTCTGCTAGAGGACTCAAAGATACTTATGTGTGATTTCCATAGGAACTGAAGGGTCACAAAGAATCTACCAGTAGGAGAAAATACTATTCGTGGAGGCTATTGATAGCTGGAAGAGCATTTAAGCCGTTAACTATGACAATGAGGTTGAGGTCGAGGGGAACAAAAGATGAAGAATCTCAACTGCTGGTGATACAAAGGAATTTGATCATGACACCCAGTGATGATGGAAAGATGGGCTCAACAAACAGAGAAGCTGAAGAGTTGCCATGATGAATAGGCAAAGCACTTGACATGTAGAGGATGCAGAACAATTGCATAGAGAGGATGCACAAGATGCACTGGGTATATAATAATGTGGAGAAAAGAAGAGATGTTGGAGTTCCTATTGGGAGTCATGCATGTGTGAAGAAGGAGGTGGAGTGCAGTAGCTGAAATAGAGAGAAGAAAAAAGGTGCACAGAGCACAAAAGGCGGCAGAACAAAAAATGCAATGGATGAGTGTAGGAAGACAGTGTGGAAGACATAGCAGATAAATCTTGTAGAACAGTGATAAGACTGGTAAGTTGTTGTTGAAAACTATATCACTGCAACAAGTTTCAGTAATTCATATTCATAAACCAGGGTGGTAGAGAGGTGCTAGGGAGGACTGGTGTCCTCAGAGGTTCAAGTGGGTGCTTGAACATAGGGAGTTGTAGCTTCCTTCTAGTTGGTGCTAGAGAAACCAGGGAGTTGGTGCTTCCTTCTAGTTGGTTCTAAAGAAACTAGAGAGTTGGTGCTTCCTTCTAGTTGGTGCTAGAGAAACCAGGGATTTGGTGCTTCCTTCTAATGGGTGCTAAAGAAAATAGAGAGTTGGTGCTCTCAACAAGTTGCACTTGAAAAAGCAGAGGTTGTAGCCTCACAATGAGTTGGTGCTCATATGTATGATAATGTAAAGAATGAAAATAATACTTATCATATAAAGAAGAATAGGTTTTAACCCTTTATGAGTTTCCTCGGGAAATATCTGTCCCTGTGTATCTCATATATGTGACTAATGTTGAATATCCCATTGCTTATTTACCTACATTATTGTGATCATCATTGAGTGTCTTATAAAGAATTTAAAAGAAGCATAATTGTTTAAGCATGGTAACAAGGAATTCACCCCCCCCCTCTCAGTTGTCCAACACCTTTTACCATCGGTCAATGTTCCTATTTATAATATAAATTCTTCACAGTAATTAACGGTAAAATACAATTTGAGCTAATCAAGAACCTCCATGTGGCGTCATCATCGAACAATATTTCAACAGTCCACCTGAGTTGTTTCTTGAAAAGGGTGGACTCTTTCATAATTAGACGATCTGATAAAGAGTTCTTCATAGGTGTTGGCCCACATAAACCTGTGTTGTTCCATTGGAGCTACATAGATTCCCCTGTTGTCTATTGCATGCACCCAATATTTTGCAAGGTTGAAGTTCAAATTCTGAAGTATGGCTCTAGCGTTGATTGGATGTCCTATGAACTATTGTACTTGCTTGGGCTTTGAATTGGTGAACTTTGCACATTCTTCGGCTCATGACGCATCTTGTTCGGTGCACATCTTGATCGTTCCACTTAGGTTGATTAATATAGGGATGCCGAAATCCGGAGCTTGACATACTTCACTTCTTCGACGATTCTTTCAGCTCTTCGGTGGGATCACAAGATAGACTCTAGTCGATGATTGGGAAGATTCTTCTTGCAATTAAATAGACGTAGTTTTAGCTATCAAGCAACCCATGATATGACATAAATAAACAACAGATCAACACATACCTATGTATCTTGCTACTTACGTGATCCCAAACGCTTCCTTCGAGTGACCTATAAAGCCACCGCTTCTCTTTGGTATAAATGAACACCTCAGCATGCTATAGTGTGGCTAATCAAGTACGATAGACATGTATGTATAATTATCACAGTAATTACTTGACCTTTGGGAAAAGGGCGTCAAGGATGAATTATGCATGTATGTGCTCCCAAGAGGTCGGATATTGTACAGAGAAGGTTGTTAAATGCCTTCAGAAGTAATACCACCAAGCGTGCCAAGCATCATTTATAAATAATGAAAGTTTGAAAGTTAAAAAAAGGATCGAAAGGATTGTACTGCATGCTTTCCTGCAACCCTGATCGATGACGCTTTCATGTTCTAGATCTCATCTGTCGATTAGATGCGGCGTGCCAAAAAAATTTAAACATCATGTTGCAAGGCACGAGCATTATGCTAGCAAGCCTAGTGTCGCTCATTGATTTCCCTATAAATCCAGGATTTTTGCAAGCAATCCTTCTTATATGCCAAGCTCATATTCCCTGGGGAACTAGTTTGGTGGGTTCATCTTGGTGGTGTCCAGTTAAGTAATCCTTTGCCATCTGTGGACACCTTGAGTCTCTTATTCTTTGTGATTATGGGATCTCCTTCAAACACGGGACAAGGCCCACAAGGTAGCCGGAGTGCGAGGTCTCATCCCCAGTTCTCCTGGGACTCATTCCTGTGGGCTTTGAGAGGTACAACTATCTACCCAGAGGTAGCATCAACGTCTACACACGAGCTTGGGGTGGTCATAGATACATCCGGGAGAAATAAGTTGGATACTGCACCTTCTTCGGGGCTGAAACCGCAGAGAAGAGGAAGGCCTAAGAAGAAAACTTGGGAAGGAGAGGGGGACTGTCTCAAGGCCGAAATAAGTGCACATCCAACCCTTGAGGAGTCTGTAATGCCTACCGATCGTTCAGAGTTGGTCGGGACCATTGGAAAATGAGGTAGAAGAAGAAAGGGGAGGGTCGAAGAGGTGGGAGCTTCCATCAAAAAATCCGCTCAGCAACTAGAGCAGGCTCAAATTGTAGTAGCCAAGATTTACCAAGAGAATAGGGAATTGTGACATCATTTGGCAGAAAAATCCCATAGGATACCACCGTCGCAAGGTTGCATAGGGAGCACTATTTGGCTGCAGAGACAACTTAGGGAAGCACAAGACACGATCGTGGAGTTACGCAAGGCACAGTGGATGGAAAAGACAATGGAGCATAAGACACCGCCAAGCACGAAAGACAACCTAAGAGAGGACCAAAGCATAGGAGATACGTAGTTAGTGGGTTCTCGTCCTGTGTTCCTGGAAGTGTGGCTTAACACCTCTTTCTATTTCTTCTTTGTAAATTTTTGTAATCTCACGGTGACCGAGCAGGTTAGCCGAGCCATAGGGGTTATCTATTTGTATGTAATCAAGCCCGGCAGAGGTTTTTTTTAAATTGTATATAAGAAAAGTTTTAAAAGTATCATGTTGTGAATCAAACGCGTAGTCTTTTTTAAATCTTTTGCATAAAAAGTTAGATCTTGTGGAATCATTGGTATTACATTGTGAGTTTGTTAATGTTTTTCTTTATAAAACTTTGATATCAAATACTACTTCTGCGGGATTATCGATTTTGGTTATTTAAAAAAAAAAACTTAATCACAAAACGATATTCGGCTAGTGGATAAAAGTCATGCTTGGAATTTCACTTGTATCGAAAGTTGTTTTTTTTAGAAAAGATTAGAGGTCACAACTGCCGATATCAAGAGTCATTGGAGCAATTAATTAGTTCCCTCTCACCAATACCGAACTTGTTTCGGGAGTTCGACGATCGACAGTGTTGCTTTTATCTATGAGCGGTGCTTACAATTGCACATTTCTGTCGAAGCCAAAAGAATCGGCCTTCGGCAAAATATTTTTGGAGCCTATATTCGAAAAGAGATACTCTTATTGGCTAACACCAAAAAATGTCAGCACTTGGCTACTTTGACTTCCCATGCAATTTTCGATACCTTAATCTTTCACCAATGTCGAACTTCTCAAGTAAGCTAGGATAAATCTGGGTCGTTGGTTCCTTGATCAGTTGTGGTGTTTCTCAAGATGGTTCTAAATATGCTCAAGAGAAACTCGGATATGAAACATATCAGATAAGAAGGTTATTAGGCTCAAACCATGGTGAAAACAATCGAAGGTAGAAGACAAGGTGGCACCCAAAAGGAAGTGGTCACATAACTTTTAGGGTGTGTTGAGCACTCAACAAATGGCGATTCACTGGGTGAACGCAGAATCATTGTTCCATAAAAAAGATATCTCTGTTCCTTCTTTTAATCGTGCCAACTGGANATATTGTGTTGTTATTATTGGAAGTACTTCTTTAGGGCTTGGGCGTTTACTAGGAGGGCGTCAGGTTCCCCTCTCAAATTTTGCAAATGATAAGTACCTACCCTAATCTTCTCATTTACATGGGTCACAGGGATGGCCTCTTCCCACTTTGTGAAATAGTTGGTGGCAGTAAGAATATACTTGTGCAATTTTGAAGAATTGGGCATAATTTCTCCTATGATATCCATCCCCCACTGCTCAAACGGTCTAGAGATGGTTACAGGCTTAAGTGGGATTGCTGCCCTTCTATCCTTGCCAGCACTTATTTGACAAATCTTCCAATTCTTGGTGTAAGCATGAGCATCTTTGAACAAAGTGGGCCAGTAATAGTTGGCTCTCAGAACATTATGAGCAGTGGTGTTTCCCAAAAAATGTCCCCCAGCAGGGCCATTGTGGAGTCCTTTCAACACTTTATCGGCTTCCTCGCATTCGATACATCTTAGTGATACCCTGTCATAGTTGATCTGTAAGAGTACCAAATTTATGAGGCAATATTGTGCATATTTTAATCGGAGGGCTCTCCTTTCTTTAGGGTTGAGGTTTTTGGGACAAGTCCCATGATGTAATAGATGAGCCAAATCCTTGTACCAGGAGTCCAGTCTCAGCGAAATGTATGCTTCTTCACCACACCATAGGGCTATTTCATTATCCCACCCCGGGTCTTGATTTGTTTGATCTTGAGCTTCGGCTACGAGTTTGCAAAAACCTTGTCCTTTTACTAACTTGGTGGGTTTTATATCTAGATTAAATTCCTGGACTACCACCATCCAGTTCCCTCTTCTTTCTCCCATTTCTTGTTGGGTAAACAAGGATCAGACTGCGGGGTGTGTCACAATCACCTTAGTGTGATTCTTGAGGATGTACGACTTAAAATTCTTTATTGATTTATAGACCGCGTAGGCATGCTTGTCTATGGTAGGGTAATTGAGCTCAGCTCCTTGAAGGTTGGTGCTCATGAATGACACCGGGGCTTCATTGTTGTCATCATCCTTTTGAGTTAAAACCACAGCTAGTGATTGGTCAAAGGTGAAAGTATAAAGGTTAAAGTCTCTATTGAAATCGGGACTTCGCAATACCGAGGCTCGGGATATGGTAGCTTTGATATTGTTGAAAGCATCTTTTCATTCATCATCCCACTTAAACTCGACATATTTGCGAATCATTTTTTGTAAGGGTTTGATGATTTTGGGAAAGTCGGGGGTGGATTTTCTTACAAAATTGATTTTCTCGAAAAAGGATTGCATAGGCTTCTTGTTATGGGGTAGCGGGAGTTGAGTTATGGCTTTAATCCTTTTGGGGTCTATGTGAATTCCCGCTTGAGATATAACATGACCTAACAACTTACCTTCTTCAACACCGAATATAGTTTTCTTAGGATTGAGTGATATATCGTATTTTCAGCATCTTTCAAAAATCTGAGTTAAGTGTTGGATGGGTTCTTATCTATTCTTCTAATACACCATTACGTATTCTAAATACACTACCACAAAATTACCTATAAATCCCCGAAACGCCACATCCATTTCCCTTTGAAAGGTCACTCTTGCGTCAAGCCAAAAGGCGTGCGTTTATAAGCGAAGGTTCCCCATTTGGTCTGGAAGATGGTTTTTAATCGGTCTTCCTCTGAGACCAACACTTGATTGTATCCTGAGAAACTGTCTAGGAGAGAGAAAATTTCTGAGCCTAACACGGTTTGTAGGAGTTGCTCCATCGACAGGATGGGATAATTGTCCTTTTCTGAAGCTCTGTTGATATTCTGAAAGTCTACGCATAATCAGATTCCTCCTGACTTTTTCCTTACTGGAACAAGGTTCGCTACCTAGGTGGAATGTCTCACTTGGAAAATTATCTTCGCATCTAAAAGCTTCCTTAAATATTGACACATTAGGGGTTCCAAGGATGGGTGGTACTTTCGAAGTTTTTGTTGAAAAGGTTTGAATTTGGGTTTCAACGGGATGGTGTGTTGAATGATGCGGGTATCATACATTTTCAAATATTTATAGGACTAGGTGAACACATCCTGGTGTTGTTTGAATAATTTGAGGTAGGGCTTCCTCTCCTTTTTAGATATCATTTTGCCAAGATTTACATACTTTGGGTTGTCTGGGGTTCCAAGATTTACAGTTTCGTGGAGGGGGCAGGAGCTACCAATCTTTGCGTTTTTAGGTCCTTTGAATCGTTCCTTTAGATCAAACAAATTCTCTATATTTGCTATCCATTTTGGAATTGTGTGAGCCTTTGGTTTATCCGCGTGTTGACCCTCTCAAGGACTGGTTTCCATTAGTTTCTCTTGGAACTCTCCATCGTCAATAGAGAGGTATTTGAAGTTGTCTTGATTAGTCAAGAATCTTATGATCTATTCATCCCTCTCAAAGACTTTCCAATTAGAGATATTATTAGGTACCGATGGCTTGTAGAACAGTTCTACAGTGAATAGAGAGGCTATGTAATATTCTAAAGGTGAGAGTCTTGAGGCAGCGATGTCTAAGGAGTCAGCAAAGATGTTCTTCGCTCTGGAGATCACAGTGATATTGAAAGCTTCAAAGTGTTCTATCAGACTATGCACCTCATGCTGGTAGTTCTTGAGATGAGGGGAGTTGCAGTGTATAGTGTTTCTCACTTGTCTAATAATGATTTACGAGTCTCTGAACACCTTTAATTCATTGACATCAAGGTCTATGGCTTTCTTTAACCCTTGTACTAGGGCTTCATACTTGGAAGTGTTGTTGGTGCACTCGAATTCTAGTCTACAAGACAAGAAATAGCTTTTACCCTTTTGATCGATGAGGATGCACCCTGCTCCCGAACCTTCTTGTGACTTGGATCCATCAAAATAAAGGGTCCAAATTTGTGAGTGATGATTTCCATTCCAATCAGTGTCCCTCTCTTTGATCTTTTCTTCCGGAAGACCTAACACTAGGTCTTAACAAAAGAGAGAATCTTCTCTTGGCATCGGGAATTCTTCTTGAAATACCATCTTGGAGCTTTGGGTAAGCGAAACATCGAACAAGAGAGGAGAAAAATTGCCAAAGTGAGAATCATAAGAATAATTCCCTAGTATGGGAAAATTGATAGAGGCTGGTTCGTTTGGGGTTTCTAGGTCAGTGACCATATGTTTCAGCTATCTTTCCCTATCGATTCTGATTATGTTCATGTATCCCTTCAGCGGTAGCCAAAGGTGTTCCCAGTCTGTGCTGAAGTATCCGTTTGGTTTTTCAAACCAATTTCAGCTCAATAATAGCCCATATGCCTCAAGGATATCCACCACAATGATGTCAATCACCTGCACGAACTTAGGATGAGTGGCTACCCTGATCATCACATCTTTGAGTTCCCCCAAGACTTTGACCTGGGTCCTGTCCAGTTGTATGACATGCTTATCACTTTTTAGAGGGACAACACCTAATTTGTTACAAACGGCCATGGGCATGACATTGGAAGATGCCCCAGAATCTACCAGACAGTTGTGGAGATTCTTGTTGAAGATTTGGAATGTTAAAAGGAAAGGTGGTACAGAAGGCCTCTCCTTCTTGCCTTCTGAGTAGGTGTTTATTGTTGGTTTTCTTGCCAAACCAGTAGGGGGCATATTCTTCTCCTGATCATCACCGGTGGTCAGGTTTTCTATCGAACTTAGAGCTTGCAACATAAGTTGTTTCTATTGAGAGATTCTACATATGTCCATAACCGATACATTAGCTTTCAGCTTCTTCAAATCTTCTTCCACATTGTAATATAATCTAGGAGAATCATGAGTATGGATACCTATAGGATTTTTTCTAGGAGCGAAAGGCATTCTCGGGTGATCAGGAGTGAATTTACTTTGTGAGGCATGGGTGGCATCGGTATCTCTTGGGTCAGGTTAACCCTTACTATGTGTCTGTACTATTGATATCTCTGCGGGTGGTGCCTAAGGTTTAAACAGATCATCCGAAGACGTGATTACACTGGGATCCCATATCATCATGGTCGTGCCTTTTGGTGGGTCAATCGCTTCCTGATCGACAATGTTAAAGGTCTAACTATTGGATGGTTCACCCAGAAAATGATTGGCCATTAAATTCATGGCATGGACCCACTGAGGACATTCCCTTTCTAAGTGGTTCTCTTGGTGGTACATACAGAAAGAATCAGATGTGACATTCTTTAAGTCAATGTTTAGGTTGGTTGGGGGAGGTTCAATTGCTTTGAAAGGCTGGCTTTTTTTAAAGAAAGGCTTATGGGGTCTTTGGCCTTGGTTTCCCTCACCTGAATTTCTTTTCATATCTATAATCTCATTTGATAGTTTCTTGATCATGCGTTGCAGGTCTTCTATATCTCCATTACCATTATCGGGAGTTGGTTCAACCGACTTTCTCGGTTGTCTAGTCAAGAGGAGTCCTCTCCTGGGAGGGGGTTGGCTCTCTTTTCTCGCTAGAAATGCCTGGCCTTCTTTACACCCTTTCATATGGAACTCTATCGTCTTGTCCTCCTCAAAATTTTCCTCAAGGGTTTGCTTGGCAACTCTTTTTACGAACACAGAAATAGAAGCCGGAAGCGCGTTAGCATAAACCTCAATTTGCAACTCCTGAGTAGGCTTCGCCATGGGTTGGAATCTGTTTAAAATAGTCGTGAATGTTTGATTGAAATCTTTGACCCTCTCTTTTGGGGTCATGGTGGTTGTGAACAACTCAACCATCAGGGCTCTCGTAGTAGTTTCTTTTGCAAATTTGTCTAGAAATTCCTTTTGGAACTTAGTCCAGCTGGTCATGGATCCTACTGGCAAGTTAAAATACCAAGTAGAAGCTGAGTTCTCAAACGTGTAGGGGAAAATTCTACATACCACATCTTCATGTTGAATGTTCATAAGCCTGATCACGAGTACAAACTTCTTGATATGATCTTTGGGCGATCCTGAGGTTTCAGGATCATACCTGGGGAGCAACTTTTTCGGGTGCCGAGGGAGATTGTGTACTTGTCCAGGGATGGCCACAGCGTCCCTAACGAACCAGGGTTGGTTGTCTTGAAGTGGAACTTCCCTCTCTTCTTCTAGATCGTTGTTCTCTTCCATTTATTTAGAGTCAAAGTTAGGATCTTCCTCTTATGAAAGATCGTTAGGTTCAGAGACGTCGTCAGCTGGAGTCTCAGGTACGAGGTCAAGAGGTTCTTGGATTTTGGTGATTGTGAAGTCTATTAATTCTTCAAAGGAGTGTATGAAAACTTCGTTGGGAGTGCTGACTACTAGTCTGCTTTGTTGTTTTCTTCGAGGCAGGATGGGGGTGAAGGGCAAGGCGTCAATTTGTCGGGCATAGGCTCTGGTAATCCTTTTGAACTAATTCAGTTCCTCGTGAGATTGGGTGTAAGGTATTTCAGGGTGAAGATGTCCTTCCTCGGAGTGGGGTGAGTTATATACTTTGGGAGTACTTGGTAAAGGTGGGTTTTCTGTTGGATGACTATCCATGCATGTGGGTCGTTACGAATCTATAGGCTGTTTGAAATATCATATAACTTACATATTCAACCACTCATTCTCAGGCCCTCCTTCTAGCACCATTTCTATTGATGGGGCTTAAATCCCTTGATTCAATAGAAATAACCAAACCCGCCACTGAGGCCCAATTAGACTCTACATCGTTTGGAGTGGAATGGTTCTCCAGATTTTCCAATCTGGCCAGATTATCAATGAGATTTTGTGTTTTCTGGTGAAAGTTCTTCCTTCAGTTAAGACAGTTTTTTCAATAATTTCTCTTAGGTGGGGCAGGTACAAGAGATGCAAGCCAATATAAACCAACTTGACTAAGATAGGAAAATATTTTTAACTATTGGGAAGGGGTCGAGCTTGGGATAACCCGCTACTCGAACATGCAGACAATGATCCTATGCCAAAGGGGCATAGTAATAATAATTTAACCAAAAGAGCATCCAACTGTTGTCTGAGAAAGCTACTTAACATAAATAAAATGCATATATGATCAAGATCAGGGTACGCAAAATAATTCATCTACTGAGACATTCATAACATAGCTGAGGTAAACTACTTAGCATAGAGAAAGAAATACAACTACAATCAATGTCACGATAAGAAAAATAATTCATCTACCAAGATATTCATCACATAGAAGCACAATGATTTACTTTCATCATTTAAAGCAGGGAACATTAAAACATTGCACCAGATAAATTGACAACATAATTAATTTCTCTTACTCATTTACTGCAACATTCATGGAATAGGAAAGGAAGTAATTCTTCTCCAACTCCAATCACATACATCTGATGAAAATAGTTCGTCTTTGGTCCAGAAGGACTTCTACATTCATAGCAGCTTCAAAATAATTCTTAGCAGGCAGAAATAAAATATTTCTTACAACAAGTCATCGACCCTTTTACCATCGATCGATGTTCCTATTTATAATATAAAGTCTTAATAGTAATTAACGATAAAATAAAATTTGAGCTAATCAAGAACTTCCACATGGTGTCATCATCGAATAGTTTTTCAACAATCCACCTGAGTTGTTTCTTGAAAAGGGTGGACTCTTTCATTATCAGACCATTTGATAAAGAGTTCTTCATAGGTGTTGGCCCATAGAAGCCTATGTTGTTCCATTGGGGCCGCATAGATTCCCCTGATGTCTGCTGCATATGCCCAATATTTTGCAAGGTTGAAGTTCAAATTCTGAAGTATGGCTCTGGATTTGATTGGATGTCCTGTAAACTATTGTACTTGCTTGGGATTTTCATTGGTGACCTTTGCACATTCTTCGGCTCATGAAGCATCTTGTTCAGTGCACAACTTGATCATTCCGCTTAGGTCGATTAATATCAGGATGCTGAAATCGGGAGTTCGACATACTTCGCCACTTCAACGATTCTTTCAGTTCTTCGGCAAGATCACAGGACATACTCTGGTCGGTGATTGGGAAGATTCTTCATGCAATTAAACAAAAGTAATTTTAGTGATCAAGCAACCCATGATCTGACATAAATAAACAACAGATCAACACATACCTGTGCAGCTTGCTAGTCCTAGTCATTTTTAATACTTACGTGATCCCAAATGCTTCCTTCGAGTGACCTATAAAGTCACCAGTCCTCTTTGGTATAAATGAACACCTTAGCATGTTGTAGTGTGGCTAATCAAGTACGATAGACATGAATGTATAATTATCACAGTAATTACTTGACCTTTGGGAAAAAGGGCATCGAGGATGAATTATGTGTGTGTGTGCTCCCGAGAGGTCAGATATCGTACAGAGAAGGTTGTTAAATGCCTTCAGAACTCATACCACCAAGCATGCCAAGTGTCATTTATAAATAACAGAAGTTTGGAAGTTCAAAAAAGGATCAAAAGGATCATACTGCATGCTTTCCTGCAACCCCGATCGATGGTGCTTTCATGTTTTGGATCACATTTGTTGATTAGCTGCAGCGTGCCAAAAACATTTAAACATCATGTTGTGAGGCACGAGCATTTTGCTGGCGAGCCTAGTGTCGCTCTTTGATTTCCCTATAAATCCAAGGTTTTTGTGAGCAATCCTTCTTATATGCCAAGCTCATATTCCCTAGGGAACTAGTTTGGTAGGTTCATCTTGGCGACGTCCAGTTGAGTAATCCTTTTCCATCTGCGGACACCTTGAGTCTCTTATGCTTTGTGATTATGGGATCTCCTTCAAACACGGGATGAGGTCCATGAGGCAGCCAGAGTGTGAGGTCTCAGCCCCAGCGCACCTAGGACTCCTTCCTGTGGGCTTTGAGGGGTACATCTATCTGTCTGGAGGTAGCGTCAGCGTCTACACACGGGCTTGGGGTGGTCGCAGATACATTCGGGAGAAATAAGCTAGGGACTGCGCCTTCTTCGGGACCGAAACCATGGAGAAGAGGAAGGTCTAAGAAGAAAACTCGGGAAGGAGAGGGGGACCACCCCAAAGCTGAATTGAGTGTGCATCCAACCCTTGAGGAGTCTGTAATGCCTACCAATCATTCAAAGTTGGTCGGGACCGCTAGCAAAGGAGGCAAAAGAGGAAAGGGGAGGGCCGAAGAGCCAGGAGCTTTCGTCGAAAAATCTACTCAGCAACTAGAGCAAGCTCAAATTGCAATAGCCGAGATTTACCAAGAGAATAGGGAACTGCAATGTCAATTGGCGGAAAAAAACTAAAGGATACCGTCACCACAAGGTCACGCGGGGAGCACCATTTGGCTACAGAGACAACTTAGGGAAGCATAAGACATGATCGTGGAGTTACGCAAGGCACAACGGATGGCAGTAAAAATGGAATATAAGATGCTGCCAAGCGCAAAAGACAACCTGAGAGAGGACCAAAGCATAGGAGATACGTAGTTAGCGGGTTCTCATCCTATGTTCTTGCAAGTGTGGCTTAACACCACTTTGTATTTCTTCTTTGTAATTTTTTTTAATCTCACGGTGACCGGGCAGGTTAGCTGAGTCATAGGGGTTATCTATTCATATGTAACCAAGCCTAGCGGAGGTTCTTTTTTTATTGTATATAAGAAACGTTTTAAAAGTATCATGCTGTGAATCAAACACATATTCTTGTTTAAATATTTTGCATAAAAAGTTAGATCTTGTGGAATCATTGGTATTACGTTGTGAATTTGTTAATGTTTTTCTTTGTAAAACTTTGATATCAAATACTACTTCCGCGAGATTATTGATTTTGGTTATTTAAAAAAAAAAACCTTAATCACGGAACATTATTTGGCTAGTGGATAAAATTCATGCTTGGAATTTCACTTGTACCGAGAGTTTTTTTTTTTTAGAAAAGATTAGAGGTCATAGCTGCTGATAACAGGAGTCGTTGGAGCAATTAATTAGTTCCCTCTTGCCGATACCAAATTTGTTTCGGGAGTTCGATGGTCGGCAATATTTCTTTTATCTACGAGTGGCGCTTACAATTGCACATTTTTGCCGAAGCCGAAAGAATCATCCTTCGGCAAAATATTTTCGGAGGCTATATTTGAAAAGAGGTACTCTTATCGACCGACGTTGAAGAATTTCGGCACTTGGCTACTTTGAATTCCCATACAATTTTCTCTACCTTAATCTTTCACCGATGTCGAACTTCTCAAGTAAGCTGGGAGAAATCTGGGTCACTGGTTCCTTGATCAGTTGTGGTGTTTCTCAATATGGTTCTTAATATGATCAAGAGAAACTTGGATATGAAACATATCAGATAAGAAGGTTATTAGGCTCAAACCACGATGAAAACAATCGAAGGTAGAAGACAAGGTGGTATTCAAAAGGAAGTGGTCACAGAACTTTTAGGATGTGTTGAGCACTCAACAGAAACCAAGAAATTTGTATTTCTCAAACTAAGTATATCAAAGAAATACTAAAGAGGTTCAGAATGGAAGATTGCAAACTAGTTATAACTCCCATTAAAACCAGTTGTAAGTTGAGAAAAGATGATGATTCGAAGTCTAGAGATCAAAGGCAATATAGTTCAATGATTGGCAACCTATTATGTGTGACAATATCCAGACCAGATGTAATGCAGGCAGTTGGACAGGTGACACGATTTCAGGAAACACCAAAGGAATCACATGTATTAGCAGTAAAGAGGATCTTTAGATATCTCAAAGGAACAAAAGAGTTTGGATTATGGTATCCAAAAGAAAAATATCTATCACTTATTGCCTAAACATATGCAGATTGGGCAGGTTGTATTAATGACCGACGAAACACCAGTGGAGCAACGTTCTACTTAGGTGAGTGTTTTGTATCATGGATAAGAAAGAAACAATCATCAATATCTCTATCTACAGCGAAGGAAGAGTATATTGCAGCAACAACATGTTGTACACAGGTTCTTGGATGAAACAAAATTTGACAGATATACAGGTTGATTATGATGAGCCCATTCTAATATATTGTGATAATACAAGTGCCATCAGTATCTTAAAAAACCCGGTGATTCACTCCAAGACAAAGCACATTCACATCAAGTATCACGTTCTATGGAAACAGGTTGCATAAAAAAACATCAGAGTTGAGTATGTGGGCACAAAATAACAAGCGACAGACATCTTTATAAAACCTCTTCCACGAGAATCCTTTGAATATCTTTGCCAAAGACTTGGAGTTATTTATACTCCAAAATGAATTCTTTTTGAATGATTATCTTATATTCCTTAGATGTACACGAGGAAGCACCATAAGAGGATAGTTTAGTCAGGGGGAGCAGCCCCGGATGGAAAGATACCTTTGCCATTGATGACAAAGGGAGAGAGCTTTATCAGATGCAGAGGATAGAGGTAGATTTATCAGATGCAAAGGACAGAGGCATGGTTCCGGGGGGATCATGAGTGATATGATTTCAGTATTGCATCAGAGTGTTTCCATCAATGCCAAAGGGGGAGATTGTTGATTAAGGTTGGTTGTCATTGATATCAACCCTTGAAGAAATCTCCGTAGCACAAAGTTTTGGGTAATGAACCCAAGATTGTTTTATGTAAATATGACTCATTACCGTTTTTTCATGGTTGATAAGAAGCAAATATGGATGAAATCCAAAGTGGTCCCCTTATGGTGAAAGTGTTGGAACATTGGTTGTTGTCATTGATGTCAACCCTAGTGTTAGCACTGAAATTTCGTCTGCACATGGCGACAAGAACTCCACATCATCTGCACATAGCGACAAGAACTCTACATCATCAAAACAGCAATGAAGTCATTCATGGCACTAGTCACAGCATTC
>JASDQU010242849.1:51449-73320 GCA_032191745.1 Picea mariana
CGAGATGATTTGACATCCAGATCAGGGTCGGTCCTGCAGAAACAGTGAATTTATGGCTTAAGCAAACCCTAATCTAGCCTGTGTCTACACCGGAAACTAGTTACGTGACCGCCTGGAAATGGCTATAAAAAGCAGTGAAGTCTCATTGTTTCAGCAGGGAATTCATAGTAGAGTTACGCTGCTCAGATGTTTCTAAGCCCAGTCTTGGATCACCAGTTCATCAGTTGTGCAGTACAGAGTTCTCTCACCATCCATTTTATTTCTGCTTTGTTCATCTTGTAACGGAAGAATTCAGTTGAGGATTCCTGAAGGACCTTCCGCTGGAGGGAAGAGGAACCATTGTCCCTTTCTACAACATGTGCTTTGGTTTTTATGTTAATAGATCAAGCCTTGAAACCACTGGGAACTCCCTTGTCTCACGTTTGAAGTTTTGTTTATGGTCGTAATGTTATTTGTTTTTCAGTTCTTAGGTAGATTTTATTTCGTTTTGTTTTCTATTCTCTGTTAACCCATTTTGATCCACAGCAAACCTGTTCTGCCTTGCTGAGCCCAACAGGGCATGCTAGTGCTCCCATTCTTTCTCACCCGGCGACGATTCAAGCACGAACAATAATCAAAACAAATCACAAGCACTTGTTATGTTGTCTTATCAATAGGAGATATGATCGAATCGAACAGGATCATTTTCAAATCGTTATAATTGTATTGATATAGCAAACAATTCTTTCCACAAGTAGATTAACTCAATACTGACGCGTAAATGAAATCATAACAGGATCAGCTGATTTTTGTTATGCAAATTGGGGCAGACAAAATCATCATGAGATCATTTCTTGAATGCATTTTGAAACGATTATTACCTGAATTTCCTCATATGAATTTAACAGAATGACATAAGTCGAACTGAGTTAACAAACTCGTTTGAGAACAGAGCTGTAATCAAATCTATTTTTTTTTAATACGAATGCAATTCATAAAATCAATCAAACTAACTAAAGATACCGCTATCCAATCAAGCAAATCGATCGGCGGGGGTTTAACAAAATTGTCATGGATCGAAACCGTTCCATGGTTCGGGCGTGAATATCATTCGCACAGGCTTAAAGTGAACGTATTGTTTCTATGAAAACAGAGTTATTCTTTCCACATTGAAATCGAACAGAGTTGTATTCCTGTTTTTAGCATATATTACAAAATCGTAACAACAAAACTCATTGAAATCGTTTGCCAATCACAACATACAAACCATAATGAAATCAAATCCAACATGATCGTATTCTAATTTGAGCATTAAAAACTTCTTGTTCAGTGTAGATACGAAACCAATTCGATTGAAATCAAAATGTCAATTTTGTTAACTCAATTAGACAAACGAAGACCAATCAAATCCGAATGAAAATCTATTGGTGTCTAAACTGGGAATGATCAAATCATGTATCCAAAACGAAATTTCATTTATTTTTAGCAAAGAGAAATGTATACAGGATGAACACATTATGACAGAGCCATTTTGAAATATAACAGAGCTATTCGAAAACCAAATTCCAACCATTATATTAATCCTGGTTATTCGCAGAACTAAAACAATATCAAAATCCATACCTGTATGGCGAGCAGACGGCTTAATCATGACAATTTGGAGTTGACAACGGCTGTGGCTGATTCAACATTCTTGAAAACAATGGAGCCGGTTGTCTTCTGCCTTATCAATAGCTTGGAGCTGGTTTCTTTGACTGGTCAATACTGCAATTTGATCTTCCAACGATTGAATTTTCGATTGGAGTATGGGAATGTCGATGTAGTATTGTTCCAGCCATAAATCACATTGGTCACAGGGTGGCTGTGTGGGTTTCGAAAAAGTAGGTGAGGGTTTGATTACATTGCTGAGGGTTTTGTTGCGTAGTTTGATACCAGGGTAGCTAGGATTATCTCTTAAGAAAGGGAGAAGATTCGTCACAAAATCATAAGGTGGCTCGGGGCATAAACCCTGTGAGTAAGGGTACTCACTGGCCAGAAAACTTTCTATGTCGGAGTCCAAATCCTCACTAAGGATTATGGGCTTCTGATCGACAGTAGGTTTAGGCTTAGTCCTAGCCATTCTCGAAATCATCCGAGCATTCTTTTTACCCTTGGCATAAGCCGTAGGGTTTGCCTTGGGCTTTTTTCTTACAGGCCTTTTAATAGTCTCAACCTTCTCAGTTACAACATCGGGTAAGTCAACATCAGGGTCGGTCGAGGGTTTACGAGGAGGCAGTAGAGCATGGAAGGGCATGGGTGGCTGGACATTGGTTTCATTGACCATAGGCTTGTCAACTTGGACAGGGTTTGTGTCATCAAGACCATTTCGAGCGATGAAAGCTCTCTAGCTATCACCGTGTAAACTCAAGTGATAAACAATGATAAGTTTAATAAGCCCATGGTGGAACAGGCTACTGTCAGCCTCTTGCCTTTTAAACCTTTTTGACATTTTATATAGGCTACGCTGAAAGTAAAAGGGCAAATTCAATGGCTATCCCATAAAGTTCATTAACAAATGTAGGTGGTAGAGGAAAACGAGTCTATATTGACCTTCATAGGTCACGAACTGTTTGACTGTCATCAAAACATCATGCCATCGAGTTTTAAGCGCAGAGATGGGCATACCTCTATCACAAGAGGTGACCTTTCGGGAGACAAATAGTAGTGTCCATGGAACCTCTTCCACTTTCGAATTCTTGAACCAATGCTGGCCCGTGGTAGGTAACCCTGTAGCAGAACTAATAAACTCCTCATTGATTTCCAACTGTATGTCACCCACCTTGGCTCTACAGCCATCAAAAGTTAGGGCAAACTGTTGTGCCACACATAAGTTAAAACCCTCGAATCGTTGTATGAAGGTAAGCCATCCATTATCCTTCAATTATTTGTGGGCATTGTCAAATAATAGTAAGGCGTGGCTGTCGTTTGGCTCGATTCGCACGACTGGTGCCATGGAGCCGAGCATATGGTAAGTCCAGGGTTTGGGTCATAGCACACACAGGAGAAGAGTGCACGAAGGATTGCTCGGGGTAACAGAGGTAAACAGGAATAAGGGATAGGCATTAATTCCATCGTGCGAAGGTGGTGGAGTTTATCTCTGCCATGCATGATAATTATTGCCAAGGTACAACCGTCGGCTTTCATAGCTGTTCAACCCACTATTCTATAGTTCAACAATCATGTCACTTGGCTGACCAATGAAAACAATGGCAAGTGTATAAACCAACGCACGCAATTAAAACAATATGCCATTGTTTTAAACCATCAACATACGATTTGAAACCAATGCCAAAATTTAACCATGCGCCAAAGTATTGTAACAACTCATATCAAGAGTTTAACCAATGTGGCAATGGGTATTCATATAATCAACAAGCCAATAGTTATGAAAACATGAACATAGGCATTATATCAAAAGACATATATAAAAGATTTAATCATAACCCCTATGTATTTTCATGAAACCAATGATCAAGTAGGTCAAATAAAATGCAAATCCAAATGCCAATGCGTTACAAACTCAATGAAACCAAGTCACACAATCAATACAAGAATGTCCAATGAGTATAGTTCGAAAGTTTTACCAGCTTCATAACGATAAGTGAAAAGTAAGTGCAATAGGCATATTGACAAGAAGGATCATGACAGTCCAAATAATGATTCCAATGCGACTTTGAAAGACCAAGTTTTCACACTTACAGTAGTGAAAACAAAACGAAGGTGAATGTGCAAGTGTCGCAAAAATGTGAAAATGTCGTTCATTTGAAAATTGCGATGAAAAATTGATGTTTGCAAAACATTGGTGTAGGCAGCTTATAAGACATTGGAAAAATGTGAATTGGCTGCCAACAATGGCGACACACTGGTAGAAGCAGTTATCTCTGCAAAAAGAAACAAATTCAGATTAGGACAAGAAAGATAATTCCAACTCAAAAATAACAACCAGAAAATCGTATAAACATCATCATTAACCAACTATTCCAGCAGTGTTTCAAAAGATGAAAATTGATAACAATTTTAAGATCAGCAAGTCACGATATTAAAGATAAAATCTCCAATACTGTTGGCATAGCCACTACTACCAACATGCGTCCATAGCCTCGACAGGGTTTCCATTTAACCCACTCTGATATCTGTATCCTGCCAAGAAGTTCTGGATCAGAATAAAGGACATTAAGAGGATTCTTATTTTCAAATTTTCATATACCTGACATTGCTTCGCTGCCAGCGGGCGTATTCAGTACCCCGACGAAGTTGCCTTGGTGTCATGCATGCATTTACCTGCTGCCAGCAGACCTGTTCAGTATCCTGGCGGGTTTACAAGCACTTCCCACAGCTCTTATTAATAATTTATTTTGTTTTGTTTTTTTCATAGATATATATTTGGGCGGGGTGACGCTGAAAATCATGATATTTTAACATATTTTTCAGACCTCATCAGATTTTTTTAGAACTCTCCTTTATTTAGATCCAGAGATGTTTTATTTACAAAAACAACTTCCTAAGGCGGGGAGACATCCTCTGATTCATTCCTTTACGGAATAGGGACAGCGTAAAAAGATAATAGATGATCATGACAAGCTTTTCTTAGAGATCGAAATCAGTCAACTTCTTTCAAACAACAGACTTTTCCAACACGGATATAAATTTCAGAAATAAACCATTGATCTTTGTACAAATTTTTTCAGAAGTTATTTCAGCAAAGGAATTTTCTATTGTCTTTGTCTGAAAAGCTCAGTGTACAGGTATGTGTATTTTCCAAAAACACAAGCTGATAAATTCAATTCAAAATCACAAACAAAAATAAAATGAAAAAGCAAGAAAAAGCAAAATATATACATAATATACAAAGGTTGTTATCAAGCAAAGTATCTTTTCAGGGCTTGGCCATTCACCGGATAGGTGTCAAGCTGCCCTTCAAGATTCTGCAATCGAAAAGAACTGGGACCCAACTTTTCAGCAATTAAAAATGGTCCAAGCCACAAGTTTTGAAATTTTGTGTGTTCTCCCTTTCCCTCATGCGGTTTGTCCCAATTTAAGACGAGATCGCCTACTTCAAAATTCCTATCAGAAGCAGAGTTGGAATCGAACCATCTTTTAACCAATTGTTGATGTTGATCTAACTTACGTTTATCTTGGGCTCTTACCTCTTCTAGATTCATCAAAGTGTTAATTCGGTTTTCCAAAGGGGGGCAATCTTCTTCTTGGACTTGCTATGACAACTGACGTGAAGGAAGAAGAATGTGAGGTGGCATAATTGCTTCTCTGCCATAAACGGGAAAAAAGGGGGAGTTACCTACAGTAGCTTTTGGTGTTACCCTATCAGCCCATAACGCGTTTAGCAGTGCATTGTACCAATTCTTGTGATTTTCAACCACGGTTCTCTTGATGATTTTAATTAAGTTCTTGTTTGTTGATTCTGCCAATCCGTTGCCCTGGGGGTAATAGCTAGCAGAATACTTCAGCTTAATTCCTTTTTCCAAAGCGAACTCACTCATCTCAAGAGAGGAAAAGTAAGAAGCATTATCGAAAACTAAACAGTCAGGGATACCGAAACGAGTGATAATATTCGAACTTAGAAAGGCAATTACCTGACTGGTTTTGACAGTTCTTAGCGCAGCAGCTTCAGACCATTGAGTAAAGTAATTTGTGGCTGTCACAATAAACTTGTTTTGTTGCGAGGATGGAGGGTTTATTGGACCTATGATATCAAGGCCCCACTGCTGAAAAGGAGAATCTACTGAAACGGGCTGCAAAGGAAAGGCTAGTTTTTGTAACCGCCCTGATGCTTTCTTACAAATGATACATTTATGACACAAGTCATGGGCATCTCTAAAAAGTGTGGGCCAGTAATAACCGGCTCTCAAAACCTTATGAGCAGTGGTGTCACCACCAAAATGACCACCAGCTTCTCCTCAATGCAACTCTAGCAAGACTTTTTCTGCTTCATCTTTTTCAAGACAACACATTAGTATGCCGTCAAAACTCTAACGAAACAGGATACCATTAACCATATGAAAGGAGGAAGACTTCAGTCTCAATGCTCTTCTTTTAGTGAGATCCAGGTGACGGGGGGCTGACCCATGTTCAAGACAAAATCTTATATTGTCATACCAAGGACTAACAAGGTTTTGTGCGCAACAGATTAGACTTTGATCGCTTTGACCTAGGTTTGACGTATCACTTTCTTCTTGTTGTCCTGCTGCTGAATCAGCAACTAACTTGCATAACCCTTGGCCTCTCACTATCTGGGCTGGAGTGATTTCTAAGTCATACTCCTGCAAGGAGGTGACCCAGTTGGCTCTCTTTTCTCCTAGTCCTTTTGCACTAATAGGTTCCTTACGGCTGGGTAGGGGACAATGAATTTTGTCCTTGACTTCAAAAGATAGGACCGGAAGTGCTTAACTTCTTTGAAAACAGTGTAGGCTTGCCGATATACTGTCGGGTAATTAAGTTCAGTGCCTTTGAAAGTGGAGCTCATAAAAGCGATGGGTACTTCATTTTTCTCGGCATTCTTTTGGGTTAGTACTATGGCATAGGAACGGTCAGAAGCAAAAGTGTAAAGTGTAAAATCTTGAGAAAAATCAGGGCTCATGAGAGACAGAGCGTCTATTATGGCCTTCTTTATTTTATTAAAAGCTTAATTTTCTAGGGGTCCCCAGTGATATTGGGTGTCTTTCTTAATTAAGTTCTGCAAGGGTCTGACCATTTCGGAGAAGCTGGGGACAAATCTTCTCACGAAGTTAATCTGGCCTAAGAAAGACTGCATAGAATTTTTGGATGTAGGAGGGGGAAGTTTTGCGATGACTTGAGTCCTTTCAGGGTCAATAATCATCCCTTCACTAGACACAATGAATCCTAAGAGTTTACCCTGTTCTACTGCAAAGATGGATTTTTTCGGATTCAAGGAGATGTCGTATTTACAACATCGCAGTAGGACGGCTCGCAAGTGAGATAGATGATCGTTTTTGTTTTTAGAAAATACAGTCACATCATCTAAGTAAACTACGACAGACTGATTGATTAAGCCTCAAAAAGCAATATCCATTGCTCTCTAAAAAGTGGCACCAGCATTAATCAATCCAAAGGGCATTTTGCGATAAGCATAAGTGCCCCACGAAGTACGGAAGGTAGTTTTTAGTTGGTCTGGTGGAGACATCAGGACTTGGTTGTATCCAGAGAAACCATCCAGTAAGGATAGCCTCTCAGAACCAGATACTTGTTGAAGGATCTGTTCCATGGGCGGGACAGGATAATTGTCTTTATCAGACGCTCTATTAAGGTTTCGAAAATCGACGCAGAGTTGGATTTCCCCACTTTTCTTCCGGACTGGGACAAGGTTAGAAACCCACTGAGTGTTTCTAACAGGAAAAATTATCTTATCATTTAGGAGTTTATTCAATTCTTTTTGAACGGTCGGTTCGAGTTTAGGATGCATTTTCCTCAGATTTTGTTGAAAGGGTAAGGTTTGGGGCTTCATCGGAATGAAATGTTGTATGATATTAGGGTCAAAAGTTTTAAGGTCATCATACGTCCATGCAAAGACATCTTTAAATTCTTTGAAAAATTTAATAAATGCAGCTTTTTCTTGTCGAGAGCACCCTAACCCTAGATTAATGCACTGAGGATTTTCATCAATCCCTAAGTTCACCTTTTCATAAGATAACAAGGAACTATTGGTTTTACAATTGATCGTCTTTTTAAATTTATCTTGAAAATTATAAAACTTCTCTAATCTAACTACAGATTTTGGGATCAAGTTTACCATATCCGATGAAGATTCAGGAGTTCTCGGATCTGGTATTACCGTGAAGTCGCGCAAATTGTCTTCGTGCGTGTGTTCGTCTATCACACCGCCTTGAAAAGTTTCTTCCATGTGAAAAAAGTTAATAATATGCTGATCGTTGTCAAACACTCTCCAGTTTGTGATGTTGTCAGGAACAGATGGCTGGAAAAGAAACTCGACGAAGAATGCATCTGGGGATAAGCCTTCTGCAGGAAGAAGTTTGGAAGCTACATTAGCTAGTAAATTTGCTTCAGAGTTATTCAATCTAGGAATAGAATTTATATTGAAAGCGGAAAATTTATTCATTAAATTCCATACCTCAGACTAGTAGCTTTTGAGATGCGGAGAAAAACAGTGGATAGAGTCTCTTACCTGTCTAACCACTATTTCAGAGTTGCCCAAGACGGTTAAATTTTGAATTTTCATATCCGAAGCTTTTCTGAGGCCTTGCAGTAAAGCCTCATATTCTGCAGTATTGTTAGTGCATTCAAATTCCAACCTACATGCTATCAATGTTTTGTTACCTGCCGGATCAATAATGATGTAGCCTACTCCGACTCCTTCTTTGGACTTTGACCCGTCGAAATACAAAGACCAAATTTGATTTGCATCGGGTACATAGGACCGTTGTGTAGGAGCTGTTGGCTGCATATATGCTACAATCTCGGACTGTTGTTCTGGATTGGTGATAGGTGAAGCCTCGGCCATGAAATTGCCGAAGAACATGTCCATCCCTTGTACTTCAGGTGAATCAACAGAAGGTGTATACGGTTCATTGGGATCATTCAAATCTGTGACCGTGAACTTAAGGTAGCGCTCACGATTTACTTTGATTTTATTAGGCTTTTCATTCTCTGGAAGCCATAGATGGGACCAATCTGTCGCAAAATAGCTATGCAGCTGTTCCGACCAGTCCCTCTTAAAAAAAAACCATACACTTCTGGAATATCCACAACAATTATATCAATGACTTGATGAACCTTGGGGTTAGACGATAATCTAATAAGCACATTCTTTAGTTCGCCTATAACTTTGACATTTGTTCGATCAAGTTGTATGATTTTTAAAGTAGAGGGTTCAACTTCAGCGTTAATCTTCTGGCAAACAGACCAAGGCATTACATTGGATGACGCTCTTGAGTCTACCATACAATTGTGCATGTTTCTATTAAAAATCTCGAAAGTTAACAAAAACGGAGGTACATTTTTTCGAGTACTAAGAGTAGTAGCTTGTGGCTTTTTACTCGCAGTTTCTATGGCTACTTTATCTACATTATTTACATTATTTACATTACTTACATGAAGGCTTCCTTTATCTTGAGGATCGGGATTATTTTTAGTAGAAGTCTTCTGGAGAACTTTGTTTTGCACAACCTTGTAACCATTAGAATTACCATTCTTTCCATTCTCTGAAATATTTTGCAACATTTTTTGAAGCAGAAATGGAAACTTCAATAACTCATAAATAGAAATGTTAGCCCTTAACTTTTTAAGATCTTCAACAACATCATAATCTAAGTTGGGGTTCACATTACTCTGTTTAGTCTCAGTTGATTTAGATTGTTTTGAAGGTGAAGTTGTAGTGTTTTCGGTAGAAGGCTTGTTTGATGTCTTACTCCTGGTGTTATAGGGGTGTACTGTTTCGAAGTTGGCTTGAAAGATGCTATCCGAGAAGTGTCCAAAAATGTTTGGAGAAGACTCTTCTTCTTGAACTGTTTCTTGTTCAACTACCTCCTCAGGAATCTTAGGAGGCATCAAGTTATCTTGGGCTTCTAGAATTGTTTGAAGGGCGCATTGCAGACTTTCTAGATTTAGGCCTTCGGTGGTTGGATTAGGTCGGTTGGTAGGAAAACGCCTCCGGAATGGGGGTTTGTAAGGTCCTTTGCTCGAGGAAGCTTCTTCGGTTGACCTTTTCAAGTCTATAACTTGATTTGACAGTTTTTGAACAACTTTGGTTAAGTTTTCTAAATCAAGGTTTTCAGGTTGTGTTTTACTTTGAGTGGTTCTGGGGAGGATTTTGATCTTCTTTTTGGAAGAAGAACTAGTCTCAGTTTCGTTGCTAGTAGAGTCCTTAAGACTGAGTATGTCTTTTTCAATCTAGCTGGCCTCCTCGAAGGCTTCTAGAAACGTGGCTTTCTTAGATCGTTTAACCCAAATGGCTATGCTTTGATGCAAAGCTTTAGTGTAGTATGCTATTATAAGACTCTCAGCAGGAATAGAATCTGCAGGGATTCGATTTTTGAGTGTTAAGAATCTTTGATTAAAGTATTTAACTTTTTCTTTTGAGTTCATTCTTAAGCTAGAAAGATCCATGACTAGGACTTCTGGAGGTTTACCGTCTCTGAATTTTTTCCAAAAAGCATGACTCAAACTTTTCCCAAGACGCGATGGTATGGGGTTGCTGGGAAAAGTACCATGTGGATGCATTACCCTCGAAAGTATAAGGGAACAACCTACAGACAACGTCTTCATGCTCGACATTGTTGAGTCTTATGGCTAACATAAACTTTTTAATGTGATCTTCAGCGATCTGTTTTGAGTCAGGATCAAACTTAGGAAGCCATTGCTTCAGGTGTTTAGGTAAAGGGTACTGAGCTCCAGGTACAGCTACGGCATACTGATCAAGCCAAGGTCTAGCAGGGTTGTTCTGATTTTCCATCGGGGTAGTGGGTGTGGAAGGCTGAGAAGGGGAATTGCCTTCATCAGAGGAATCTCCTCCAGAAGAGAAAGGAGATGATGGAGGTGGTGAAGGAGGTATCCCAGATCCTCCTGCAACAGGATTTAAGATTGGATCTGAAGAATTCACAGTGAGGTTAGTGTCACCTAATTGTTCTCTGATATCAGAGAAGTCCAAAGGTTGACCCCACGTACGGTTTGGTTTCCTCAAACGAGCTAAGAAACTATGTGTTTTAATAAGATATTGGCGGACAATATCTTGTATGTCACCACCTGTAGGATTAGGGGTTGTTGGCTCAACTGTGATCTGTGGATCGTCGGTTGAAGTAGTTGTTGTTTGAAAGGGAATATTATCATTTGAATGGATTCTAGTCACTATAGGTGAGCGATTAGGTGGAGGAGGAGTCTTGCGACCGCCTCTTGCAATTAATTAAGTTCAAGCCCTCCTTCTAGCGCCATTTGTTGACGGGCGAAATCGACCGTCTGTCAACTGAGAGAGTGGAACCGGTTCGAGGTTGTCTAGTAACCCAAGCCATTTGGGATGAACCACCCTAATGGGTTTAGCAGCTCCGTTATCCGATCTAAGGTCCTAAGAAAAAAAAAAAAAAACTAATCTACAATAACTAATCTAACTNAAAACAAAGTAATAAACTAATCTAACTAAAACTAACTACTAAACAAACTAACTAATCTAAATATTCTATATATATAATCTACTAACTAATACTATACTAACTCTAACTAATTAACTATCTAACTACTAACTGAAATATAACTTATTCACAAAATGTACAATATCCACAATTTACAAATTTAAATAAAACCTGAAAAACTCATTAATATTCTTCCCTAAGACAGAGAAAGATGTTTTTGTTGATTTTTATAATTTTATGAACATAAATACAATAGAAAACTAACTAAACTAAACCACTAATCTAAACTACAAATATATCTAACAAAAATACTAATAGTATACTAAAGAAATTAACAAAAATAATCATAAACTGACCTGGAGAAATGCTCTAGATTTGTCCTGTGTATAATCACTGTTCTAAGCTGATCGAAGGGAGGAAACCTGCACCGAATAATCCAGGACTTTCTCGTAAACGATAGTTGCAGTGCTCTTCACGTTTGTTTACATGACAAACAAGACATAAAAATAACAACAACCTTATAATTTATAAACCTTCACAATTAGATAAACCCATATGCAAAGACTTATACGAAATAATTCAATTGATGAAGAAGAGAAATATGTCATACATTAACTGAACCAAAATGATTGATGTATTTTAAAGTAATGAAAGAAATCAGACATGGATCATATTAATTGAATCATATCATTCTGCAAAAAACTATGATAGCTAAAGTAGTCACTAATCAAATGCAAATTGATAAGCATAAACATGAAACAAAAGATTGATATTATGAAAGCGAAAGCTGTAGCAGAACATCAACTTCTATCTCAGTTTGTATTAGGAATCCATAGCCTGGTTCTCCCACAAGTGAGGATGATCCTTATTACAAAAATAATAAGTATTTAAAGGTTTTCCACAGGGTAAAACCTCCCTGTGGAAGTTATCAAATTGTTTACATAAAATCTGGGAAGATATCCCAACTTCAACTAAACTAAGAATCTACAATAAAACTAAACACACAAATATCCCCTAGACTATCCAGCATATCCCTTGCAATTCGAATTTACCTGAAAAGGGTAAAAAATGGACAAGTTAGAAGGATCTTTTATTGATAAAATGACAAAAATCTAACTCTACAGACTAGCTACAGAATCTTGCGATTCTGTAGCTGGTCAAAATAAGACACAGAATCAGGATTAAAATAAAAAAAATCTCTTTTTAAAGAATTAAATTCAATTTAACATCCAATAGCTTATTTGAAAACAAATCACAAATTGAAATCGTTATTCCATTTTGAAATCAAACAAGACCAATATTGATCAGCTGATTACAGAGATACGGGTACTCTGTTTTGTTTGTTACCACAAAGTCGGGTGATAAAATCATATGGAACAACAATGCAATCATTTCATATCCAATCGAAATCAACATAATCAAAACAAATCGCAAGCACTTGTTATGTTGTCTTATCAACAGGAGATATGATCAAATCGAATAGGATCATTTTCAAATCGTTATAACTGTATTGATATAGAAAACGATTCTTGCCACAAGTAGATTAACTCAATACTGACGCGTAAATGAAATCATAACAGGATCAGCTGATTGTTTGTTATGCAAATTGGGGTAGACAAAATCATCACGAGATCATTTCTTGAATGCATTTTGAAATGATTATTACCTGAATTTCCTCATATGAATTTAACAGAATGACATAAGTCAAACTGAGTTAACAAACTCGTTTGGGAACAGAGCTGTAATCAAATCTATTTTTATTTTTCTTTTAATATGAATGCAATTCATAAAATCGATCAAACTAACTGAAGATATTGCTATCCAATCAAGCGAATCGATTGGCAGGGGTTTAACAAAATTGTCGTGGATCGAAACCGTTCCATGGTTCGGGCGTGAATATCATTCGTACAGTCTTAAACTGAACGTATTGTTTCCATGAAAACAGAGTTATTCTTTCCACATTGAAATCGAACAGAGTTGTATTCCTATTTTTAGCATATATTACAAAATCGTAACAACAAAACTCATTGAAATCGTTTTCCAATCACAACATACAAACCATAGCGAAATCAAATCCAACATGATCGTATTCTAATTTGAGCATGAAAAACTTCCTGTTCAGAGTAGATATGAAACCAATTCGATTGAAATCAAAACATCAATTTTGTTAACTCAATCAGACAAATGAAGACCAATCAAATCCGAATGAAAATCTATTGGTGTCTAAACTGGGAATGATCAAATCATATATCCAAAACGAAATTTCATTTATTTTTAGCAAAGAAAAATGTATACCGGATGAACACATTATGACAGAGCCATTTTGAAATATAACAGAGCTATTCGAAAACCAAATTCCAACCATTATATTAATCCTGGTTATTCACACAACTAAAATGATATCAAAATCCATACCTGTATGGTGAGCAGACGGCTTAATCATGACAATTTGGAGTTCACAACGGCTGTGGCTGATTCAACATTCTTGAAAACGATGGAACCAGTTGTCTTCTGCTTCTTATCAGTAGTTTGGAGTTGGTTTCTTTGACTGGTCAATACTGCAATTTGATCTTCCAGTGATTGAATTTTCAATTGGAGTATGGGAACGTCGATGTAGTATCGTTCCAACCATAAATCACATTGGTCACAGGGCGGCTGTGTGGGTTTCGAAAAAGAAGGTGAGGGTTTGATTACATTGCCGAGGGTTTTGTTGAGTAGTTTGATACCAGGGTAGCTAGGATTATCTCTTAAGCAAGGGGGAAGATTCATCACAAAATCGTAAGGTGGCTTGGGGCATAAACCCTGTGAGTAAGGGTACTCACTGGCCAAAAAACATTCTACGTCGGAGTCCGAAGCCTCAGTAAGAGTTATGGGCTTCTTCTCGACAGCAGGTTTAGGCTTATTCCTAGCCATTCTTGAAATCATCCGAGCATTCTTTTTACCCTTGGCATAAACCGTAGGGTTTTCCTTGGGATTTTTGCTTACAGGCCTTTTAATAGTCTCAACCTTCTCAGTTACAACGTCGGGTAAGTCAACATCAGGGTCGGCCGAGGGTTTAGGAGGAGGCAGTAGAGCATGGAAGGGCACGGGTGGCTGGACATTGGTTTCATTGACCATAGGCTTGTCAACCTGGATAGGGTTTGTGTCATCAAGACCATTTCGAGCGATGAAAGCTCTCCAACTATCACCATGTAAACTCAAGTGATAAACAATGATAAGTTTAATAAGCCCATGGTGGAACAGGCTACTGTCAGCCTTCTGCCTTTTAAACCTTTTCGACATTTTATATAGGCTATGCTGAAGGTAAAAGGGAAAATTCAACGGCTATCCCATAAAGTTCATTAACAAATGCAGGTGGTAGAGGAAAATGAATCTGTATCGACCTTCACAGGTCACGAACTATTTGACTATCATCAAAACATCATTCCATCGAGTTTTAAGCGCAGAGATGGGCATACCTTTGTCACAAGAGGTGACCTTTTGGGAGACAAATAGTAGTGGCCATGGAACCTCTTCCACTTTCGAATTCTTGAACCAATGCTGGCCCGTGGCAGGTAACCCTGTAGCAGAACTGATAAACTCCTCGTTGATTTCCAACTGTATGTCACCCACCTTGGCTCTACAGCCATCAAAATTTAGGGCGAATTGTTGTGCCACACATAAGTTAAAACCCTCGAATCGTTGTATGAAGGTAAGCCATCCATTATCCTTCAAGTCTTTGTGGGCATTGTCAAATAATAGTAAGGCTTGGCTACCGTTTGGCTCGATTCACACGACTGGTGCCATGGAGATGAGCACATGGTAAGTCCAGGGTTTGGGTCATAGCACACACAGGAGCAGAGTGCATGAAGGATTGCTCGGGGTAACAGAGGTAAACGGGAATAAGGGATAGGCATTAATGCCATCGTGCGAAGGTGGTGGAGTTTATCTCTGCCATGCATGATAATTATTGCCAAGGTACAACCGTCGGCTTTCATAGCTGTTCAACCCACTATTCTATAGTTCAACAATCATGTCACTTGGCTGACCAATGAAAATAGTGGCAAGTGTATAAACCAACGCACGCAATTGAAACATTATGCCATAGTTTTAAACCATCAACATACGATATGAAACCAATGCCAAAATTTTAACCATGCACCAAAGTATTGTAACAGCTCATATCAAGAGTTTAACCAATGTGGCAATGGGTATTCATATAATCAACAAGCCAATAGTTATGAAAACATGAACATAGGCATTATATCAAAGGACATATATAAAAGATTTAATCATAATCCCTATGTATTTTCATGAAACCAATGATCAAGTAGGTCAAATAAAATGCAAATCCAAATGCCAATGCGTTACAAACTCAATGAAACCAAGTCACACAATCAATACAAGAATGTCCAATGAGTATAGTTCGAAAGTTTTACTAGCTGCATAATGATAAGTGAAAAGTAAGTGCAATAGGCATATTGACAAGAAGGATCATGACAGTCCAAATAATGATTCCAATGTGACATCGAAAGACCAAGTTTTCACCCTTACAGTCGTGAAAACAAAACGAAGGTGAATGTGCAAGTGTCGCAAAAAATTGAAAATGTCGTTCATTTGAAAATTGCAATGAAAAATTGATGTTTGCAAAACATTGGTGTAGGCAGCTTATAAGACAATGGAAAAATGTGAATTGGCTACCAACACTACCAAACTTAAAAATATTCACCAATACTGAGAGGGGGTGGTGAATCAATATTGAGCACTTTTTACCATTATTAACATAACATCAATAAACATTAACAATTAACAAAACCATTCAACAATGCATCACATCATACACAGTGCACAAGATATTTTAACGTGAAAACCCAAATGGGAGAAAACCAAAAAACACTTTTATGATATCATGTCAATAATTACATTCATAGGAAGCACCAAATTCTAATATTCTCCAACACCAACTGGAAGGGGGAACCAACCCCCTGATCTACAAGCTCCAACCTAAAAGAAGCTACAACTCCATAGATTCTCTAGCTCAAATTGAAACGAGGCTCCAACCCCCTAATTTACAGGCTCCAACCTGAAGGAAGCTACAACTCCCTATATTCTCTTGCTCCAACTAGAAGGAGGCTCCAAAATCCTTTCCTTTCCCTTTCCTTCATCCCTTGAATATAAATATCATTTTTACTGTCACTGATATTGATACATCATCATCACCAAGATCTTCAAGAATTCCCCCAAATTATATGCCCAAAATCACTAAGAAATGCCTCAAGCATGTGCCAAAAAACTCCAAGATACAAACCTAAAAACATATAGAAAACCATACCTTTCATCCTATAACAACCTTGGTTCATAATATCTTTGATCATAATACCTTCCTCAACTTCAACATCATCAAACTGGGTGCACTTAGAAACTGGGTCCATATAGACTATCACTGTCACTGTCAATATTTCTATCACTGCTTGTTTCACTATCATTGATACATCAAACTGGGTCCACATAGAAATTGGTCCACATAAATATCCTAGGTCCACACGGGTCCACATATAAACCCCAACATCACTTCTTAAATTTATCTCGAATACATATCAGGGACTAGTTTTTGGATTAGTCACAAACCCTAACTTCCAACAAGGATAACTCCATATCTGTACTGAATCAATATCTAAAACTTGTACGCAATATTATTTGATATCTTCTATGAAATTCCTCCAAGTTTCACTACTTTATTCGTCACTAAAAAGAAGATATAGAGAAAATGGAAGACCTTCCTGAATTTTGACCTATTCTTGAGAGAGAACTTGTACAACATGCCACGTGCTCAATATTTGATTTCTGATTCTAAAAATTACATCACAAATACTACAGACTGTAATATCTAGAATGATTTTTTTCTAACAAAAGATGGACCCTCTATGAAGAATTTATGAATGTTTTACCTAGAACATTTGTTTGTGACGAGTTACAGGACTAGTAAAAAATCCTATCTTCCATAGAGTGTATCTCCAAAACTGCAATGACCCAGAAGTTGAAATTTGTACTATAGGTACCTTGATATGTCTTCTCAACATCTTCCAAGTTTCACTATCTGAATAATTCTAGAAAAAACATTATAGTGAAAATGGCAAGATGACCTTTAAAGAACATACCTTAGAACACATAATCACAAGACTTCATCTTCCCTTGGAATTTCGCCCTTCTTTAGTTCATCTTCCATTTAAAATTCGATTCCACGCTTTTGCTAAGATATCAAAATATTTAATGATCAATCATGATACTTATTTTACTCAAATGAGAGGCTCTTGATGGGTATTTATACTTTTCTAAGTACCTCATTTGCTTGTCTTTATGGCCGACCTATAACTTCTTGTTTGCAACAAATTTTCTCCTTTACTTGACTTTAGGGTCAACTTGTAACTTATTTGACCTTAAATCTAGGGATTCTTGACCATACTTTAGGTATTCAACTTTAAGAGAGCATAACTTCTCAACTGTGAGGAACCACACAGTGTGCCATCTACCATTGGAAATGACTTGATGAGGACTATCAGATAATGGATGTTTTGCATGCATTTGCAATGTCCTTCATATTGTTTTCCTTCAATCAACTTTTGGGTTCATGACCACACCTTCAAGGATTCTTAACCACTTAACCATATTACAGGGCTTCTTATAAACTTCTTCAAATCGTCTTCCCATGAGGGCGATGCTTAAAATTACGCCATAAAGGGACCACTTTGGAGACTTGTTTGACTTCTTCTAAGGTTGACATCACTTGTTACTTCTAGGGGATTTTGGGGCTTCTAGACTTGTTCAAATACACCCATCACTTATAGAGGCTTTTTGTGGGGCTTCTTCTAGGGTTGATATCAATGAAAACAAACTTTCCAACAATCTCCCCCTTTGGCATTGATGAAAACACTCATGATCTCCTTGCGATCATTACTCCCCTATATTCATTCTTTTAATATTTCTCTCTTGATATTTCTCTCTGACAGTATGACTCTTCCTAATGGTTTATCTCCCCTTGTCTTATAACAATTTCTCTCCTCCTTTCTTCTTTGCAAGATGTTGTGAAAATGAATGTGCGGCTTCTTATATATGCTTCCTTCCCTCTCTTCTGAGGCTTCTTGTGCATTGGTACTTCCTGTTATTGTAATCCGTTGACATATATGAAAAGAGTTCATATCAAGGTTCCTTCATGTCATCGCTTCTTCACTTCTTTGAAATCAATGACACAATCAACACCATTCAACAATCTCTCCCTGAGCTCATGCGTTCATCCATTGTCATGTATCTTCTTCTAGACCCACCAAATGAATTCATATTTGTCTATGTGTCACAAAATTTTCCACAACTGTGCTATTCAACTGCACACAATGCTAACCCATCTGTCACTTTACTATTCTGAAGAGATTTTTTTAATCTGTTGCAACTAATCACTACATATTCCTACTTCTCAAGCTGAATCAAATATGTTCACAAGTCTACAACAATTACACATTATTGAATCTCTAATGAATATATTCCTACTTGAATACATGCTTGGAATCCTCTTATACAATCATGAATCTCTGCCTCAAGAGTGTACCAATGATATTCTTCATAACTGCAAACTGACCCCTTCATACCTACATGGAGGTTTGTTTCGAAAACTGCTCCTTAATCAACCAATATGTCACAAGACATTATGCACCTCTACCATCAAACTACTCTAAATCTACCTTCCCAAAATATGAAAATAAACACTTCGGACTGCCCGAAAGATAGTTCTATAATATTTAATAGCTACTGCTACTTAGAATCCCCCTCTTCAACATTCACATTTACTGGGAGTCTCCAAGCCATATGGCTTAGAACAATATATAAGATTTCTCTGTTGTAGGATCATTTTTATGACTTTTGATATCTTCCTCTTTACATATAGATTCATCATGATCTTTCACATCTGCAAATCTTGTGAGTATGATCTTTGGGAGTTCTTCATTCACCTGGTATTCTTGTTTTTTTTTTCTTCTCCAAACCTTCTTGTACCTGATATCAATGGTTTCCTTCATAGAATACTTCACCATGCTTCTACAGTCATGACCTACATGTCCATAGTTGTGGCACTTGTTTTTATAGCCCTAAAATGCCCTACCTATGCATACATGGCATTGGCCTTTATACTTGCACAATTTTCCAAATTAATGTTGAGGATCTCTCTTAAAAAAACCCTTTTTTGGAGCATGTACGCGTTCTGTTGCACTATTTCCCATGTAAATACACATGTTGCATACTAAACAACCTGCATTTACCTCCAAAAGTTGCAAGGAATTCGGCAGAGTTTACAGGCTATCGAGGGTTTCCCAACCAATTCACCCATTGTAGTCCATCCCCAAACTGAATAATTATCCTTTTGTCATATAAACGGAGGTCTTGGGGTCCCATTCCACATTCAATCATTAGAACAGAGAAACTCTACCAAAATCCATTCCCACTTTTTTCTCAAGCTTTCCATCCCCTTCTGATATTTGGCCTCAGCATCCCCCTCCATCCCTCTTCCTATACAATCCCTTCCCTATTTCCCAAGGAGATCAATTGATTGTGAGAGGTATTACGAGAATGATGCACTGGGAGAAGTAGTAAGAGGAGCCCAGACCAGGTTCGTAGAGCTTCAGCCGACAAGAAGGTTATAACTATTTGTAATCTTCACATCTGAATAAAATAGTTTTGTTTTTGTCCCAAATATTGTGTTTTTGTGCTTCATTGGTTAATGCATTTACATTTACATTTTAACCCTAACATTGATAAGTAGAGATAGAATATCTTGTAGTTTTGTTGTCTAAATTGTTTGCAAGTCAACTTTTGGAGGAAACCAATAGCCCAAGAAACTACAAAGGAGAAGGAGGTCAACACCAACCAAAAGGACCTAATGTACATCCTCTTTTCCTTCTCTTGTCTTTTGAGTTCAGATTGTTTGGGGTAGTTTAGAAGTAGAACCGTCTTTTAAGGGAGATCATTTTTTTGCCTATAATTTGACCCTGGTATAGTAATAGGGGGATTTACCCCACTAGCACTTGTAACATTTAATATTGTAGGGAGCCACAAAAACATATCTTTCTTGAAAAATTCTTCCATACGCTCTGCAATCTACAACTTTATGTCCAAATTTATTACAAGTAAAACAATAACCAGGAAAGAAACTTTGATACCTGGGAGTACATGATCTTCTTTGTGATGTAGTCCTTCTGAATTCACGCCTTAGTTGATCATGATATTGTCTTCTTTTGTTTTCTTCACAATGATTGAAGCTTCTTTGATGCCTGGAGGTAGAAGGTATTCTTGTAGATACACTTATTTTGCATTCATTCTTATTTGACTCTTGTTGACCATGATGCTCCGGATTTATGAGCGGAATGAAATGAAACCACATATTTATAATGTTAACATAGAGACACTGAAAAATAACAAATATACAGTAAAAATTGAATTCTATTAAATAAGAAATATGTTGAAAACTATAAAATGCAGACTGAAAACAAGCTTGCTAGAATGGTGGCAACTTATCTCTGAGAAGAGATGTGACGACTATGCTCATTCACAAGAATATGAGTACAATGAGGCTCTGAAGGAATTTTTACAATAAATATGAATTCCAAAACCATAGACATCCAAAAACCTAACCCTAGAAGATGAAGCACCAAAAGTCATGTGGGCCCTGTTGGGGTAAGTTAGTACATTAACTTCCCTGGATCGTAACTTTTGCATACGATATTCGTTTAGGGTGCACGATAACTCATTGGAAAGGTATTGATGAGGAGATTCATTTAGGGGGGTAAATAAAAGCCTTTTATTTTCATTTAGGTTCCCGATCGTGAAAAAAACATTATTTAGGCCCTTAAATTGGCCCCAGAAGTTAAAAACTGCTAAAAATAGTAAATTGCCAAAATTGTGAGAAAACTATTTTGAGCCAGTTGGAAAAGGTGGGTGGCCACCGATATCCACATGGATCACATGATCCCTTCCTTTGAGAATGTCTTCATAATTCTTATCCTTCTGTTCATTCTTCCTTTCTGACAACCTGAAATACATCTCTTCAACTTTATTTACTGGCGGCGTGGAGCTTCCTCTTTCTTCAATGCTCTTGTTGTGATTGGAATTCGCGTCTTCTTTGTATGAGGCCTCACCAATGTATCCAAAACCAATTTTATAGAATGGTGACCTTTGATAGTTGAGAATGTCTTCTAGAAATTGGGATCTCTTCAATTTCTTATTGAGATTGTCAACTTCAACCCTCGTTGAGATGACTTATTCTTCAAGCTTCTCACAATCTTCTTTCTTCATCATATGGATCTTCATTACTTCTTTCGTTCTCTTTTCTTCTTCAAGTTTCAAGGAGATGATTTCTTATTCAAGTCTTATTTCTTGTTGACTAAGTTCTATTTCAAGCTTGTTTAAGTCCTCAGATCTTTCCTTAAGATGACTTTTCAAAATCTCTTCTCTCTTTTCTTCTTCCTTTACCTTGATTTTTAAGTGAGAAAATTATTCTTCTACATTTTCAAGTTACTTTCTTTGTCTTTCTAGGGCACACAAGAATTTTTGTTCATATCTACCATACTACCAATTTCTTCTTTTGGATCTGTCTGACATGATGATCTTCTTTCTTCTCATTCTATTTCAACATCTTCTTTATCTTGATCAACATGCTCTGGCTCTGTGGTTGCAAGAAGAGATTCCTTAGAGTAGAGATTATGTATCTTATTCCAAAT
>JASDQU010242850.1:0-24564 GCA_032191745.1 Picea mariana
TACATTTGGAAGTTGTAGCTACCTTTGGAAGTCATTACTCCCTTGAACAATAACTATTGATTATTTCTCATATATTGTGCATGGTGTATTGTGGTGTATTGGTGTAACTCTTATACTATTGTTCATTTCTCATTGGATATAGTTGAATGGTTTAAGTATAAGTTGAAAAAGGTTTGAAACTGTACTTGACACTGATTCACCCCGCTCTCAGTATCAACACCCTGGATCGACAAAAATGGTTGACCAAGCTATTTGAATATTATTACAATATCATTTACAAGAAGGGAAAGTAAAATGTAGTTTCTAGTTCTCTTTCCAAGAAGTATGAATAAGAATGGTCCCTTCTATCCCTGTCCTTCATTGGACCATATTTTCTCCAATTTATTCGTTAGGAATGATAATAAGACCCCAAAATTTCTAACATGATCCACCAATTTCAACAAAACTCTCCAACTTCTGCACAGTACTCTTGGCACAATAAAGATATTTGATACAAAGACCATTTATATTTAAGCAAACAATCACAAATTAAATCCATGGTGCTTTCTGAGCTTCATGCTTCACCCACAATGAGGCATTTTGGGTTTACCAAAAGTTATTGAAACCTATGAATGGGTCAAACACTCTTTTTTATAGCATGGTATGAAACAGAAAATCCACACATTTTTGGATGAATGTGAGGTATTTCAGCACAACCAGATTGAAACATTCAAAGCTCTGAGTACACTCTAACTGCTTTCAATCACCCCTAATATTTGGATATATATTTTTATAGATTTCATTGTTGTCTTACCTAAATCAGGCAATAAGTCATTCAACATGGTGTTCGTTGACCATCTTTCCAAATATGCTCATTTTCTTTATCTTAAAGACTCGTTCACCACATCCACAATGGCTCAAATATTCATGATTAATATCTTCAACCTCCATGGCATGCCTCATTCTATTCTCTCTGACAGAGATCCTAATTTCACCAACAATTTTGGGTAAGAATTTTTCAAGCTACAAGGCACCCAATTACATCTCATCACAACCTATTATCATAGATGGATCACCAAACTGAAGTTGTCAACAAGTGTTTGGAAACATATTTGAGATGTTTTTCATATGGGAGGAAAAATTGGTGGTATTAGTGGCTACCCCTAGCTGAATGGTGGTACAACACATCTTACCATACATCTACTCACATGACTCCTTTTGAAGAAGTATACGACCAAAATTCGTCATAGATTCTCTCATGCATTCCAACTGTTTCGAAGGTTCAGGAGGTTGACAAAAATCTTACATTTCGATAGGCTATTCTTCGTGCCCTCAAAGAAAATTTGGTCATGGCTCAGAATCACATGAATAAACAAGAAGATCAAGGTCATTATGAATGTCAATTTGCTAAAGGGGACCATGCATTTCTTCGACTGAAACCTTATACGAATACTTCAATCAAATTTGAACTCTATATGAAACTTTCTCCCAAATTTATGGTCCTTATGCAATGATCGAGTGAGTGGGATCAGTGGCCTACTAGTTAGCTCTACCCAGTCATTCTAAGACTCATCCTATTTTCCATGTCTCTTTCTTAAATAAGGTGATTGGAGATAAATGCTAAATGCAAACTAGTTTCCCTAAGTTGGATGAACAAGGTTTCATTTGGTTGCAGCCACATGTAGTCTTGGACTAGTTCAAGTATCGTATCCATTAGTGCACCATCAAGCAATTGTTAGTCTAGTGGAAAGATACAACTCAAAAACATGCCACATGGGAGACAACCACCATTCAATAACAATTTTCTCATCTCAAGCCTTGAGGATAAGGTTTTTATTAAAGGGGGAGGGAATGTTAGGAACCTAACATCCCTAATGCCTCACACATGTAGAATAATATATTTTCCATGTAATAAGGGCCAATATTATTAAGGCATGGTAATAAGGAAGAATAAGTAAAATGTAAGAATACATAATAGAAGGTTCTTCTTCTAGAAATATATTCCTCTAGATTGTTCTTTTAGGTAGATAGATTTAGTATAAACAAGAGTCGAGGGTATGAGAATTTGTGTCTTGAGAATTATTGTAATAGAGTGTTTCTCTGTTGTAGGTTTCCCCATCAAAGAGGCAAGTGAACATTGTTTGCTATCAATAAAGGTATTATTTTGGTTCTATGGTTTCATATATTGTGTTTTTCTATTGTTATTCTCTACAATATTTATGTTTTCAACTATTTTAATAGATTTGATATGTTACAGATAAAGACTTGTGACTTGAGTCTTGCGCTTCCATTTTATCTGCGCATTAAGAAATACAGAATTTAAATCACAGTGTCAATGGCGAGGAGATGAGTTGGAGCTTATTCATTGGAATTTTTGGTCCATTTGATTCTTCCAAAGAATTTCGAGTCATAACTAAACAAATAAATATTCTTAATTTAGACATAAGTGTGTCCACATAAAACTACCTGGACTTTGATCTAGTCAATATTTGTCCACAATTTAACTATCATGCATCTACATACTTTATTTAGATAGAAGTGTAACTAACATAAATTTGATCTGGTCAAAATATGTTCACAATGTAACTATTACACATCCACATACAGGAAAGGGAACTCAGGAAAATATATTATAAATTGGGATGTGTGGTGATTGAATTTGCAGGAGTGTGTGCATGAGAAAAGAGGAAGAAGGTTTTGTAAACTGTTCAAAGGAACTGAACTGAAGATATATCAAATCACTTTTGAATTGAAGAGAAATGTCTTATGAAAGGTTTAGTTGTGCAAGGAATTTTTATTAGAGAAAAGTGAATATAGGGTAGAAGGGTGGTGCTAGCATGAGTTGAAGGTCACTGAGGATTGGTGTACTTATCCTAGTGATAGTTGGAGCCTGTTTGCAAGTTGATATTTCTTGTGAAGGTTGGATCTTTCACCAAACTAGTTGGTTGGATTTGATTGTAATAGGTTGAAGTTTTTTTAGTAAGTTGGAGAGCGCAGTTAGGGTTGGAGCCTTCACCAAATTAGTAAGTAGGTTCTTACTATACACATATTTAAATATGTAGATTGTGTAAGTTGGATCTTGCATTAGGGATGGGTGTCCCTCTTAGGTGAAATCCCGATATTGTAATGAATGAATTATAAAATAACATCTTTTGTGATTTTCTCCCATTTTGGTTTCCACGTAAACAATTTGTGTACTGTACAAGGACTTATGTGATTGTTAGAATTTTATGTATTAATAATGTTTTCTAAAAATGTTAAATATTATAAAAATTATACAGTACTAATTCACCCCCCCTTTCAAAACTAGTAAAGGTTCCAACAATTGGTATTAGACCTAGGTTCCTTCAAACATTATTTAACCACTAGGAGGAAGATCCCTGTAGAACACATGGGAAGAGAATAATTCTCTCCAAAAAAAGCTGCCATGTTTGATGGATCATACTATTCTTCATGTCGTGTAAATATGAAGGCATACTTGCAATCTCTCGATACTGATGTTTGGATTTCAATTAAGAGTGGATACACCCCTCCTAAAGGTCAACCAAAAGGGGAAAGTACAAAGAGAATATACATATTCCATGGAATAGAAAAGAATGTGATTTAATATAGTTTTTTTTATGTTGTGAAGGACAAAGTAGAGAAACAAATTTCATCCAAAACACCTTTGGACATTATAGAAAATTCCTACTCAAAAGAAACCCCCATAGTGGAAGCACCTACCATTCTAGTCAAGGGAAAATGATTTTCATCCAAAGATGAAGAAATATCAAAAGGGGAAAGTAGTATTGACTCGTCATATGAAGGTAGCATGGAAGAATATGAAGATTAAGAAGTTGTTGAAATTGTTTGGGAAGAAGAACTCATTTTTTATCTTAATGAGTTAAGAAAAGAGAGAAGAAAAAGTGAGCAGCTTAGGCATCAACTATTGAAGTATCAAGAACCACAGGAATTAGATGATGTTATTTTGAAATTGCAGTTAGAAGAAGCATTGAAAATAGAAAAAAATTCTAATGAACCAACTAGAGTAAAATGATAATTTCTATGATGCTCAAGAGGTTGAAATCATGTCCTTAAAGGATGATTTGCATAAGACAACCAAGGATATTGAACAAGAAGAAGAGATTTCAAAATAAAAACAGTCATTGAAAGGATGATTGTAGAAGACACAAGAGGAATTTCATAATTTAAAAAGACAGATGGAAGATAGTAGTAATTATGAAAATACACTACTAATGGAAAAGGAAGAAAATATTGAAAGGTTAGAGACCAAAGTTGTTGATATAAAAGAAAAAGTGGAGAGGATGAAAACACAACAAAGGGAAAAAGAGATATTCAATAAGAGAACTAAATTCCTACATGACATCCTTGGCCAGTAGATATCACCATTTGACAAGTTAGGTATCAGTTTTGGAATCACTCAAGAAGGTGAATGGGAAATATCTAGATTCCCATAAAGAAAGACTAAAAAGAAACCTAGGATTTATAGAGGCAACAAAAGAAGGAATCGTGATCATCTAGGACCAAGAAGGACTTCCCTTCTAAAAACACCACCAATACCCAGGTATCAAAATATATTTCTTGGTGTTTTCTACTATTTTAATATTCAAAATATTGAGTGTTATACATGTCACACTTATGGAAACATAGCCAACAATTGCATAAGCTTACCTAGACAAGCACATGCAAATATTTGGAAGGAGAAAACAACGTATGAGGATCTTGTACAACTTAACAAGGTTATATATTACAACCAAATACTGAATCTAGTATGGAGAAGAAAAGAGAAAAAACAAGATAGAAAAGAACCTAATGGTTTTGTGCATTCAACAAAAGAAGAAGTTTTCTATTTAGCATGCCTATTTTAGACTTCTTACATTCATCACTTGAGACAATCTTGAGAAATGAAAGAGATATTCAAGGGTAAGCTCATGGTGTAAATTTTATTATGAACAAAAGGAAGCATGAGGTTGGAAGATATGAGTTGGTCTGTAATATGTTAAGGAAAAAATTATGAACTGTTTAAGGGAAACTATATCAACATTTTTTTATTGTTGGAGGACTTCCTTTATGGATGATTAGAGACTTAAAGTAGGAATGCTCAGAAGTTGTTGTTAGGAAAACATTAAAAATATTATTTAATAATAATTTGAGACATTGATCAACTTATATGGAAGAATGTCATTAAAGGAGTTTTTTTATTGAGTTGAAGATTGTTCTAAGAAAATATTTCAATGTGTTTTCTTTACAGATTTATGTATGCTTGATCCAGGTTGTAGAGAATAAATCATAGAATATCAAGGACAAGTTTGAAACTAAAATGGAGTCACACAAGTAGCAGTGAAGTATTTTCAGATCAAGTTGTAAAATTGATCTAGGAATGGGGGAAACGTATTTATTCTTCTAATTTTCACAAGATTCATCATAGGAGATCCTTAACAATGACCCTTCCAAAAGTTCAGAATAGTCAATAAGGGAATATTTCCCTATAATTATCTCAAAGGAATGCCATTTTCATTGTTTTCAAAAGGGGAGAGAATGCGGTAAAACATTAGTCAGATAGAACTGTGTAATGGAGTGACACATGGGGGGAGAATTAAGAAATAATATGTTCAAAACAACAGATTACAAATATTTTTTCCAAGCCATTATCAAGAGAAACCTTTGAATATATTATACTACATGTTCTCCTTTCTATGTTGTATCAGGGGCAAGTGATATCATTTTTAATACTTACATTTCTCATGAAAATAAGTTTTCTTTTGTGGAAAACACACAAAGTTAAAGTTAGTTATTTGAGGGTGTGTTTGTGCACATAAAGAGTCCAGGAGCATGATTTAACATGGGATTTTAGAGGAACTTCTTCCTAAGGGGATAATATATAGAGTCTCTCTTTTTCATTATGTCAAAGGAGATGAGTAACAATCATAAAAAACCAACAAACGTGAATGTTGATACTTATTGGAGGGAGGATTTTGTTGCTCATATTGAAAGGGGGGGAAACTTAGCATCAGATCCATTGATTTGGCATTCATACTGTCTTGGTTTCCATCAATACAATTTTCCCTTTCCATCCCAAAATGATCGAAGGCCTTTGATAAAAAAATTGCTCAAACAAATCCTTTAACTCTTGCACACTTTGCTCCATCTGTGTTGCCTTGGTCTGGATTGATTTCAACAAGTTATGTTTAGCAATAACCCTCCTAGCCGAGATAATCAATGTAGTTTTGTCTTTAACTCCAATAGTCGAAATTTTTGCCATAGGAATGGAGTTGACTATATTTATGGAATTTTGGGCCCACTCGGATGGCTTCTTAGCTAAGGTTTCATTTACAACAGTGCACTTGATTTTGGCTATGATGGATATGTTGTCTTTATCATTGATGAAGTTTAAATACACTCTGAACTTGGCAACTTCAACAGCTATAGAATCTCAGATGATATGCTTGGCTCCCTGCAACATGCCTTTGCCTCTTAATCTCATATTCAACTTATCTATCCTTTGCTCCAAGGCTTCATTCTCCTTTCGAAATTGAGCCATTCTTTCATCCTTTGCTTGCATCTCTTGTTTCAATTTCTCTATGCTCCCTTTTAACCCTTTGAATTATTATTCATTCAGGCTAATTTTTGACATATCCTGGAGAAGTCCTTCATTGTTTGGCCCAACTTATGCAACATGAGGTACAACTACAACCCTCTTCAACAATTATGTCTACTCTTGTGACCACTTCACCTTTTTGCGTTCTAGTTGCAACGTTGTGGCTTTGTATTCCAATGCCTCTTGATGAAGTGTTTCATTTTCCTGTTCTAGAGAAACCAATTATGTTGTCTGTGGATGCTTTGTGGGAGACATTTTTAGTTTATTCTTCAAACTTTGAATCAATTTGTATTTTTCATCCAATGAGGATTTCACCCCTTGAGGGTCTTCAGATTCCAACCTCTTGACCTAAGTCTACCAAGCTCTATTGGATTCTTTTTTTTGCCTCAACTTCCCTTCCAATTTCATCACATAAGATGATAAATTTAAATTCTTCAAGCTTAAACTTAGGTAATCATAATACAACATCACACTGGTATTTTTATGGAATTTAACCATGTCTGGAGAAATGATGTTGTCATACCTTATCTTGATCTCATATACTTTGTCTTCATCTACAACTGCAATGTTAAAGGTCCTCTTCTTGATATCCCTTACTGTGAACAGAGAAGATTTGTGTTGATAAATAATTTCCAATTTAGTGACTAAATCCCTCATCTCACCCAGAGCTATGTTTCCTTTCTCATCATACTATTTTGCCAAATGTTATTTAGATTGACAAGCTTACTCAGATGCTTTATCAAAGATGTGTTTTTTATTGCTAAAGGTTCTTGAGCTGCCTTCACTTTGGAGTTTACTTTCCTTTTCAACCTTTACAGTTCTAGTACCACTTTCCACCATATCCATATTTACTTTTTCTTTAGGATCTTCTCTTCTAAGTCCACTATTTGTGGGGACTATGTAATATTAATATTTTTAGGATCATTTTGTTGATCACTAGTGCCCATGGCCTATGAAATACATACATTTTTGTAAACACTCATCTTAAGAAATTTGAATATCATTTTGTGAGGAGCTTGTTGTGTCTGAATTTGTTGCGGGGTTGCCCCCAGTTGATGTGTTTGATTTGGTTGCAATATTTCTTCCATATCATCACATACTTCTAGGTTTTCCAGTTTATAAAAACCCTCAACATGTTCATGCTCATAAGGGATCTGTTTTCTCATCAATATTATCCTGGATATGATTTGATGTGAATCATATATTCTTCCCTGTAGCTGTGCAAAACCAATCACTTTGAGCTTTGCTTGAATCAGAGATAAGCAGGATCTAGTTTTGAGAATGAAGGGGCCAATGAAAAAAGTGAATTTAAGGTTGGAATATTTCACAATGTCAGGAAATGCTATGTTTCATATATAATTCTCTACTTGATGAAGTCGAGGGAAAATATTTTTGGGGTCAGAAATAGGCAATATATAAGGGGATTCGTGACAGCCATAAAGTTATAGTGTTGTTGAATGCATGAATAGTACCCAGTCCCCCACTCTGTTTTCTGGATTTCGATGCAGATAGCTCCTCATGTGATCCATAAATATAGGTAGGATTGTATTGAAAATCAAACTGTAAACCTTGGACATGACTTTATTGATGAAGATGAGCAATGTAATCCTTTTACATTCAGTTGATACAATTGTTGCTTCAGGAAATTCTCTTTTATTGGTCTACACGAAAATCTTCAGCAGGTAGTTGTAGTATCTGAAATGACTTAGAGAGAGAAAATTCACCATTTCTTTATGGATATTATCAGCTATGAATTGATCAAAACTGATGTGGACTAAAAAATCAGACTCTGACTTGAAAAATGTTAAAAGGAAACCAAGCATGACTTCAACCACATGTTTATCATTATCTAGACCTAAAAATTGACTCAACAAGGAACATACCCATTGGACTTCAATAACCATTATACTCACATTCATTGGAAAAGACAAACTCTCTAAAACATGTTCTGATTCGACAATTGTCTGTAAAAACAATTCTGGGACTTTTGATGGACATTCTCTATATACCCTAATTAGATTTTCTTCATTGAAAGGTTTGAACATTACAGAGAAAGACTCTGGTATACCAAGGGAATCTCAAATTGAAAGACTCTCTACCCTACAGATGACCTCTGACCCTTTTTTATTTACGACAACTCTTTCTTCATGTGAATACTGTTCGACGCACCAACCTATTAATTTGGGAAAGGGGATAGTGATTTAGACAATATAAGGGACTATGGTGGCCTGGACTACTTCAAGGAATGGTATACACCTTCCTACATTATCTGACAGGTTTCTTCTGGACACAAAGATGTGAGAAATGGTGATTTGGTATCAAAGACATCTAAATCTCGGTCAATTAGGGCTTCTTCATTCGTTACAGGATCTTGTTCTCTTACTAAATTTATGATAGGATCCATGGTTGTGATGAAAACTACTTGGGAATGAGAGGAAATGGCATGCAATTGGTGTATTGTTGAGTTGAAGTTGAACAAGCTTGGTCGTGCCAAGTTTCAAATGGTCCAGTGTTCGAAATATAATGAAATAACCAAAAAAATCCCCTTTTATACTTTTTTACAAATTTTACGGGTGTGAGGAAATGGTTTGAGGAAACCCGCTTTTCACCCTGAAATTTATCTGGTGGCACCACGTATCCCCGATCGAAAACCACAATTTAGATTCTGGCCCTCTTTCCAAAATTAACCTCTGCGTAGTTTCTCCCCCCAAAATCATGCTCGACTGTTGATCTGGAGAGTTCACGATCTGTGATGCGCTAGACCCCATCACTTAGTGCTCCCGCCAACTTTATCTATTTATTTCCATATTTAGCCCCTTCTCTAGTTTGTCAGGCTTCCAAAACATTTTAGCAACTTGCCAAATACTGAAATCTCTATTTCACATAAAATAAATTAATGGTGACTAACAAGTTCCAACCATCAATGAAACAATTTGTTGGATATTATGGTCTAACCCGGGTTCTACTTTAGTTTTCCAACAAAACCTTGCAAACCATTGACCCTTTTGGAGACTGGAAGGAAACACTACACACAAAGTGCACAATGTAATCTCATCTTAAATGGATTATGGGTGACTGCAAGACCCAAAATTATGCAATCTAGGAAGGGAGGGTATTGTGTGGATGATAAACATTCTTTCTACCTCAAAATAAAATATATCTATTTTTCTAACACATCATTATATCCATATCTACCATTCTGCAATCAATTGCATTCATTAGTATCCATTTTGCAGTAATTATGCTATCACTTTATTGTGCACTACATTTTACTTATAAAAGATTGCTTCATTCATAACCAAATAATAGAAAGAAATAAGATAAACATTCCACATAGAGACACAAAATTACCATGGTTCACCCCCTGAGATATGTATATTTGATTTTCTTCACTCTTTTATTATTCTTCATAAATATTATAGTGATGTGTGCATTATAGTTGATGATGACAACATTTCACTAAGATCCACAACTTGAAACCTTACCCTCGATTGCAATGAATATCTCTATCTTTATACTCATATATTTATCTCCTATCTCATAATTACTCACTCTCTCTACAAATATTAATTAGTTCCCTCTATTATCCCACACAATATATTTATATTACAAAAAGGGGTTAATTACCCATTACAAAAATGACCAAAAACCTAACCCACTAACCCTAAGTTGATTAGGCATTTCCACATTCTAACTCCATGAATACGACTGATCCAAAATCAAATTGTTTTCCTTGTTGATTTGCATCTTTCCTCCTTCCTTTGACTTTCCTTCTTTCCCACGATTGATTTTTCCTATTTTCTAGCATGTGCTCCTTTTCTGGTCCATTTCCTAACTACCTTCATTAATTACAATGTTTTTTCCCAAAATGGCCTTCGACAACAAGCCCCCAACACTCACCTCTAGCTCATCCCGAGCCACTCAGGTAGAGTTTTCTTCCTACACTAACGTCTCAAGAGCCTAAAAACTGCTTGAAATTTATTCAACTCGATATTTTACTTGAGCACTCTTTTTTTCTAAACTCTCGACAATCGACACACTAATATTCTCTTTCAACAATTCCCCACTCTCCAAGATATTTGTTTAATTTGACCCTTTTCTTCGTCAATATCATTAAGCTTTTTTTTTTGCCTTCTTGTAGTGGTTCCAATTGAGCCTACCTTGACTTCTTATCTTCTTGTATAGTCTTCAACTCTACTGCAAATTCTTCATTTCCTGTGCACTTTTCAGTATGTTAGTTATTGTCATCATTTTCTACTTCTTCTTCAATTCTTGCACTGTAATATTTACCCCTTCTTCTTTCTTGTCTAACTCCAACAGTTTCTCATCCTCCTAAAGATTTGTCCATAATCGCGCACTCTTATCATGCAACTCTATTATTTCCTTGATTATCAACACAATGTTCTCCATATGACATGTAGACTCCTTCTCCATTTGTGTTCTTACTTTTGGTGGAGTGATATGTTCTAGGAGTTATATTAACTCTGTAATGTGGCTCCTATAAGTCTCCATAACCTTCTCTATTTTCTCAATTTTCTCTTCTGTGGATAAATTCTTTCCTTGTGCACTGTCATGAATAGTTTTAATCACTTTTTCCACCTACTACTCTATTCTTTCATCACACTTCTTTGTTTGTTCCCTCTTGAACTACACCAATTTAAGTGTCATCTCCAGTGTCTTACTTATTTTGTTGGCCCATTTTAATCTTGTATCATCTACTAGGGTCCTTAACTGAATTTCCTATAGGACACTTATCTAAAGTTTGTACAATGCCTTAGTTCGAACCTTGGGAAGTGACAAGTCCAAATGATCTATGTCCTTGAGTGGATTTTGCATTGTATCTTCATATACTTGTAGAATCCCCTAGGTGATATGGAAATTTTCATTCCCGATAGCTATGATCTACACTGTCTTCTTCTCTAGATCTATTCTTTCTTGAGAAGTTTGTTGTTGTTGAACTTGCTATTTTTTTGTGTTGTAGTAAGTTGCAATTTTTCCAGTGTATCCTTGATCTTTGTCAATTTATTTATTATATTCTCCCTTTTCTTCTCAGTATCATTCCTCACTTTCTTCATGTGATCCTGCACTTTCTCTGATACTAGCTCTGCATCATCCTTTGTGAGTTTCAGTTGAGGAAATTCCTTGTGTGTCTTCAATTTCTTACACTGGTCTGTTGTATGTAATATTGTTCTTTTCATTGGAAGTGTCTTTGTCTACACAGTTGTAACTAGTATATCCATGTCTGGGAGATATCCACCTCTCGTTTCCTCCATCATAACAATATTTGTCTCGAGATGCATTCCTCCATTTGGTTCTACTGAGTGCTCATTTTCCTTATATGAATCCTTTGGGATAATATTCTTCTTCCTTGGATTTCTAGTGGTTTTACTACCTCATGTTTCTTTTGTGCACTCTATTTCCTTCATTGTGTTTGTTGCTAGGATAGTTGACTATCTTGAAGGTCCATCATATACTTTCTACTTATCTTTTGGTACCTTTTTTGGGATTACTATAACCTTCCATTCTTCAAGACAATCCTTCATGACCCACTACACTTCTTCCCCCATGACACAATACCTCAATTGTAACCATTCCCTTTTAGGATCCCTCTTATCCTATATCCACACGTTATTCCTTGAAGCTTGAAAATTTTCTATTCCTTGAATTTCTCTCACCACTTCCAGTGGTATTATCCATGTGTTTTCCATATTTTCCTACATCTCATCATATAACATGAAAACAATGCTAGAATTTTCCTTCCTTTTCTTTGGATCTAAAGTGTGTCGTAATGTGGAATATTTTGTTGTGCAACATTTCCCTAGCCTTTGGTAAAATCAACTGTATTTTGGTTCTACCCATCACACCAATGCTATCAATATTATTAACCATGCATAATGAAATTATTAACCTAGATCCTTCACATCCTTGCAATCCTCCAGAAACAATTTTAGTAGATATGGATCTCAGCTAAGTAGACTCCCTTTTGCGCACTACATGACTCCTGTAATTATTCCTGCATGGGCTTCCTCTTTGTGACACTTCCTCCAAAGTTTGCATGCCATAATTTTTGTCATAGAATTAGTTTTTGGTTCATTTATTTGTCTAATAACCATTCCCATTGATCCTCTGCCAATCCCATATTTGTTCTTTATCTCATCTGCTGGGGATTTTTCTTTTGTTTTATCATCCATGTAGTACTCTGGTTTTTCTCCATCTATTGGTAAGCATGTTATTTCTGCACTTAAGTCCACATCTATGGATACATGTCTCTCCATCCATAATATGACTTCATGTACCAATTCTAGTAGTTGTTTGACACATGCATTGACATATTTTCATCTTCCAAAGTGAGGAATCTCCAACAAGTTCATAATACTTGTATTGTATACTCCTGTAATCCACAGTTTCGGCTCCAGAATGGGAACTCCTGATGGAATTTATCCTCTTATTTCCATATATACTTCCAGTATGAAATCCAAAAACTTTCCCCTATATGCAACATCATGGTCAACATACTTCAACTTGTTCACACATCCTAACATGTCACCAACTATTTTAACACCTTTAGTTATTTGCGACAATGACACTGTGAGTTCCTTATGCTTGCATGGTTCTTTTACTGCTACAGGTTTTTCCCTACTATTCTTCTTCCCTGCTTGTGGCCCTACTTCTTGGTTCTCAACCTCATCTTATTCAGTGTCTGAGTTTCACTGGTTCGTAACATACTCAACCTACACTAGTACCTCTGACTGATGTGTTAGATCTTCTATAGGGTGTTGCACTTCTTCGTCATGTTATGTGGGTTCATCATACTCTATCAGTTCACCATAATTCTCATCTAGCTATTGTGATGCTCCTAATCCAATTTGTTGAATAAGGTTCTGCTCTATGCTAGGTGTTATCACTGAAATTTCGTCCGCAAATGGTTATAGGAATCCAACATCTTCAAACAACTATTAAGTTCACCCATGGACCAAAATTACCAAAAAAACATTTCCAAAGGGTCCAAAACTATACAACCAGTTATCAAATTTGTATGCGCTATGACTATACAGGCAACGCGCGCACATGCACCATAAAGAAATGCAGGAAAATAACACATGCGCACAATGCGCGACTATGGAGGCTAAAATCTGCGCACACCTAAGGATAGTGCATTTATGATGTTGGTCGGCCTCCCACCCACTTCTGGTTCAGCTTCCAAGTCGATTTGAAATCCAAATCTTGGTTGGATCGGGCTGGGTGGTTGGTCAAAGACCTAAAAGCAGGTTGCATAATACCTCAAAGAGGTGTTATAAAACAAGGCCATGGGTGCACTACATCTTCAAGGAATTCATTTGCAAGGTTATGCTTCTGCTATTCTCTTGGGGAATCCTCTTTTATCATCAAGAGCATACTAGCACCATTCCATTTGGGAAATTCACATCACCTTTTGAGTGGATTAGCTTGGGCTTCTTTCACCATTTCTTTCAAGTTTTCAAGTTGTAAGAAGAGCTCAATCTTGGGGGTCCAAGAGCCCTCCCTTGGAGGAAGAAGGGACCCAAAGTCCCCCTCTCTCTTTGGTGTTTTATTTTCACTAATACAATCCTTTCCATTGGTGACATGAGTCTTGTTTGTTTGTTGTTCTTATGTCCTTATGCACCATAGTTTATTTATTTTTATCATTCCTAGTTTAATTCTTAGCTTAGTCTTTTATGATTTATTTTTCTAACCCTTTCCTTTACTGTAGTCTTTCTTAGCTAACCCAACTAATATTGTAAGCACCTCTATTTTTCTCATTTAGGTGACAAAAGAGGTGCAACAGATTAGCGACTCCGCTGGGGAAAGGTATCATTTTCCTACCCTATTTGGGTTATTTTATCTCTTCTTTCTGTTTATTTAACCTGCAGGTACCAGAACTAGCCCAAGCTGAGCTGCAAAACATCAAATTCAACGATGAGCTGAGAGAATTCCATCCGAAATTTTCTTCATGACCATGTGACAGTGGTGCATGGGTTTATTGGCCCACAGTCACGCATCATGTGCACATGTGCCAAAATCACTGTATTACTCAGCACCTTCTGTGCACCTATGCTCAAAACTCTTTTTTAGTTCACACATTGGCACTCAGAGCGCCTCTGTCTAGTCTGAGACCCATGCACCTGTGAAAAAACTACACATTGTAAGATTTTTTATGATCTATTGAAGGCCCATAGCCTTCTTAAAGATGATTCCATGCATGTTGTAATCTGCACCACAATTACCTTCCCTCTCATATAAAGGGATTAGTCAAAACACATAGGCACTTAGGGGTTAAAAATCATTATTTTTCCTCTTTTTTCTTTTATTTCGCCACATGGATGGATTGCTTTGACTAAAAAATAAGTTGGAATCATTCTACATCACATATAAAACTTTCATTGGGACTAGAAATTGGATATAAATCATTGAGTATGCTCTTCTCTCGCGCTCCAAAGCGATCTTGAGAATCAGAAAGAGCTTGAGAGACAATTTCATCTCCCTTAAAAAGACAAAATATTTAGGAGAGGACAACAACCCCCTCGAGACTCCACTTAGTTTATTTTTCAAACATATCTCAAAATCGTAACAGGCCCATACAAGCCCACATGCTACAAAGATAGGATAGTGTTGAAATTTACTTTCTTAGATTAAATCACTAGAGAAGTTTAAAGGTTTTGTAATGGGCCCATACATGCCCACATGTTCACAATCTAGCATAATTTCAAAGATTTCTTAGATTAAATCACATTAGGGAGTTAAAGGAATAGTAAAGGACCCACATGTCCACATGATAGCTTCCTAGGGACTTTTGAATTCTGCAAGGTTGTACCAATGATATTTAGTTAATTAGGTGATCAAAGACTTGTAAGGACCAAACTAAGTCCACATGTAGCAAGGTGACACCTAATTCATTAAAAAATTGGCACACTTTCACTCCTTCACACACAAAAGTCACTTCTCACTCACCTAGTTTTCATCTCGAAACTTGGAGGTTGAAATAAGTTTCCTCCAAAGGGATTCTGAAATACCCCACCCTTTTCTTGATGAAACTATCCACTCCCACTTAATTTCAGCGAGATTGGCTCACACCCCCAATCTCTCAAACAACCACATCTAAATTTTTTCTAAAAACTCACTAAGTTTTCCTCCATAGGAGGTGCCAAAAGAAATCTTTTATTCTAGGTAGGATTTCGGGGATAGGCATCCAAATAAATCCCCATTATCTAGTTCTCACATTTTCAAAACAATAGAAGTTGTCAAATAGGGAACTTTAAATCCTCCAAGTCAAGTGTTCCTAACACCATAAGGCAGGGAGATACCCATGAAGGGTTGAAGGTTGAGGTCCATTTGTTCTATGCGTCCCCCCTTGAGGCACCCACCTCTTGGACGGGATCCATCCTGTGACCCATTTCTTAGGCCGAAAATCTAAATGCCACACTTTGACCAAGGTACCTAGTGACCAGATTTTAGGACATCTACCCAGCTGAAAATTGTGGGCTACAATTGTAACTTGATCAGATTTTGTGTGGCTATTGGGAAATATCACCAATTCTTTCGGGATATGCCCCCTCTACCCCTCATTATAAATGATTGCTTAATCCTTCACTAGTTTCTCTTCTGGTGGCTTTAGACCCCATTGTCGAGTGTTATTGGAAGGTCCAGTTCTATTTTGAGAGGAAGGACGTTACTTATTTTAGGACACAAGCATTTAGTTTCTTTGTTCCCCCACACAGACAAAATCCACCTATCCACATATATGCTTCTTTATCAAAACACTTTATGTATGATGCCCTTTTGATTACATCTGATTTGGATATATATTGTGTAGGTTCAAAAATTGTAGCAACGACTCTTGTTTATTTATTTTCTCTCACCACCATTCGTACACATTCCCTCAACTAGTCGGACATCATAGGGGACCCACAAAAACCCATCGTTCCAGGCACTTGCTAAATCTCCCTCCTATTCTAGGGGGATTTCCTAGTCTTGACAACTCATCAGCTCCACCTTCTCACACCCCTATGAGTGCCACTGTCTTGGGATCAACATTGCTTGGTTCCACCTTACTTGGGTCCAATTCCCAAGGTTGACCTTCCACTTGCTCTCCTTTACATAGAAGCGGGGGACCAACTTCTTCTGAAAGGGGAACTACAAACCCACCTAGTCCCCTCCAAGGATCAGGTACTCAAAATACTCACACTATGGATGGAATTAATCCTCTGCCACCACCCCACATGCCATATATGGATTCCCTCAACATACCAGATCTGACTAAACTCACAAATGATCCCATATTGCACAACCCCACATGGCCTGCAATCCCTACCAAACTCCCTTCAGACATCCCCAAGTTTGAAGGAAAAGCAGGAGATGATCCTGTGAACCATATCATGACCTTTCACCTATGGTGTTCTTCAAACAACATCATGGATGATTCCATCCGATTGAGGTTATTTCAATGTACACTCACTGGCCCATCAACCAAATGGTATGTAGAAGAAACATCTGGGTCCCACACAAATTTTGAATCCTTAGCCAAAGCATTTTTGACCTTCTTTCAATTACCCATTTTTCATGACAACGACCTTGAACTACTCTCAGACATCAAACAAACCACCTCCACACATATTTTCGACCACATCCACGAATGGTGTCGGTGATGTAGCCTCTACAAAGCTAACACTACCCCCCAACAATGTCTCAATTGGTTCCTCGAATCACTTGTTTCCCTCCTCGCCAAAGATGTGGCCGCCACCTTCCCCCAGATTGAAGAACAATCCATTAGCAAGACCCAACAGTTCAAACTCATTTACACACAGTCCGAATACCTACACACGGTACTCCCAGACACCCCTAGACCCATGCCATTTGGCCAAGACAAACCTGGGATGTCTCACTCAATACACAGATTGATTGGTAACACTACACACCACAACCCACAGCCTCAACAATAACCCATGTATGGAACACCTCAATATCCGTTGACATATGGAGGAATCCCTTATTATCCTTCTCCCCCCTTATCAACAACCATACCCTGTTTCCCTGCCTCCACCCATAAGTAGACCCCCACCAGCACTCCTAATATGCCCACCTATCCAACAAAGTATTGGTACTCCCTCTACCTCAGCTTATACCCTAAGCACTAGTGAAAGTGCCATGCCTTCCTATGTACCTTATGGATCATTGCCACAACATAATCTGTACTTTCCATTTTTTGGCCCCCCATAGCCTACGACTCCACCACATGCTGGGATTAATTTTGTTCAACCTTCTCCCATTCAACAATATCAAAATTTTTAACAACTAAACATGAAAAATCCATCTCATCAATCAAACAATGCTAGAAATAAAAGAAAAAACTGGAACAATAATAATCTCGGACCAGGAGGAAACCAGAACCAACCCCAGTAGAACCAGTCTGCCAGGAGAAACAAAAACCAGGGGAATCAAAAACCCCAAAGGGGGAAACAACAATAAGTGCCAGGGAAGGAACAACAACAATATTAGGACCAACTTCTCTTGTTCCCTTTTTGGTGAGTTTGGTCACTATACTCACTATTTATCCCAAATCACTGACTTTAAATGGATGAAAGACTTTGTGAATGGAAAACGTCCCTTAGCACCACCTACCCCTCCATAGGCCCCACAACCATATGTGCAAAATCCACCCCCAGCTGTGCTACAAAACCCCATCCCACACCAAGGGATAGTGAACAACCAACAAGACATACAGCCTACCCTACCATAGATAGGACAATATCCCAATCTAGGCAATCTTGTCGATTGTACTATCCTCCTCACTAGAGAGGAATAATTTCTTCTAGAAACACACAACCATCAATAAATCGCAACTCCTAAGTCGTCTCCCACCACCTCAGATGCACCCCCAGTCATAACTGGGCCCCCTTTGATGATTCCTCTCCCTAATATTGACCCACCCCTTCATATTCCTTGTATCTCCTTACACAAGAATGTCCACAACCCTTAGGCTAGGGCAGCTCATAATTATAGTTTGGTCGATGATTTGGCACAATATCTTGTTGCTATGTCAGTCTTATAAGTCCTTCAAACTTTTCCTACTCAACGGAAGTCGTTAATTTCCACCCTTCGGGCAGTCGACCCTACGGATACCTGACTCATTACATTCGTTCTCGATAGTGGAGAACCTCGCCTCCCTGCTCTCATCGCTTTTCAAATCCCAGTTAAAATATGGAACATTATAGTTCACTACTACATCATTGATGAAGGTGCATCCACATGCATTATGTCAAAATCTATATCGCAGAAACTTGGTTCCCTCGAACTTATACCATCTGCCATTACCTTAAGAGCCTACAATGGAAGACCCTCATCCCCCAAGGGACTCTTCCAAAATGTCCCCGTCGTGCTCGGGGGTAAAACTGTTCTGATTGACATTGAGGTTATCGATGCCCCGCTCGATTATAATATATTGTTTGTTCATAGCTACATGTATGCTATGAAGGTCATCGCCTATTCTGTGTTTTGAACCATGATGTTTCCCCATAATGGAAAAATCATTACCATCGATCAAGTTGGATTATGAGCCCAAACCCTCATCCAACATTGATAACATCTTCCCTTTCATCCACATTAATCCTAATGCCTATCCACTCATTGAGATGGGCCCCAAAATCTTCAAAGACCCATCCTTGCTCGGGACATACCACGAAGCACCACCGCTCCTCTATCCCTCAGCACAAGTATGTGTTGTATCCTCCAACGGAGCGACAACTAAAGATAACCTCCCTCCCACCGAGGCCTCTTTCATCCCTGACGTCCCACTAGCCATATAGCTCCTCCCTCAAGAATCTCTTGAGAACTCGCCAACTCCACCAGTTCACGATTTCACCTCACCTCAGGGCCATATCTCTGTTTGGGAAATAGTTCCCCAAGTCATTACTCAAATCCCCTTCTTCTACCCCCCACCAGGCATTCAAGCTTTTCATGTATCTACAACACTTTCCCTTCCCAATATGGTGCTAGCAATCCTAGTATGTTATCTACATCCACCAGTAATGGTTCCTTAACCATCTCTCCCTCCTCAAACTGAAGGTGTTCTGGTGCAGATTCCAGTACCTACTCCATAAGAAACACCCTCATCCCCTCTTGCTAATGCCACCACTACAGTTGGGGGTAGAAGAAAGAATAAAGATGTCATCTCTCCTCTCCCTCCTCGCATCTAACCTCCTTGTGCACTCTGTGACAAAGAAGGACACCCCACTAATCGATGTCCATCTCTCCCCGAGTTACGTAATCTCATTCAATTCCCTCGAGTACCACCACCACTCGTCGCTTCCTCTAGTATTGCCGCTATCTCATAGAACACAAGTAACAAAGGACAGTGAACCAAATTCACATGCGCCATCTATTCAAAATATGTCCATTACACACACCATTGTCTACCATTACCTCAATTCCGGTAGATGCTAACAGTCATACACCGGTGTTTTCAGCAAGGACCCATACCAACTCACATCACTGACATCCATTATGTCACAAAATCAGTCAATGAATGAATGAGGTGTCCTTTCTCTTTATGTGAATCACTTGATCATTTCACATACCAATCTCCTATGATCATTGAATATAGGCATCACCAAATGGTCCTTATTCAAAATGCTACAACCCCTCCAATATCAGCAGAATCAGTGATTACCCCTACTCCATCTCCAGAGGTTATCCTTTCTTCTGAACCTGAAGCACTCCCTACTCCCCCATGGTTGTTGGATGACTTATACGAGGATTTACCCCTAGATCCCCCCAATTCCCCCATTCATTTCCCCACATAAATTTTATGCCTGACTACCATTTTTAACCCACAATAAATGGATATTTGGTTTATGTTGAGTGAACCATCACAATCTCCTTGCATCACTCCCCCTACTTCTTCATCACCAGACAAAAACCACACGGTGATAGTCACTGATATTCCTCTTCTGTATCCCTTGTATTTCTGACAATTCCACTATGACGAGGACATACTCGAGGAATTAATCACCCCCCACTGCCCATGGGATGCGCTACACCACCAATCTCTCTTTATTACACAGGAAGCCTTCGTGCCTCCTAGCCAACACCCGATATACGCAGTCAAAACCAAGGATTTTATCCCATTAGGGAATATCGACTGGTTCAACAACCCTATCCCTGCCCCTGACACTTTTGAAGAAGGCAATATGGCAAACATTTCCCCCACCATTAAAATCGATATTTCCATCAAAAAGGGAGTCGTCGAGGAAATCACTATTGGCACCACATGCACTCTTGATGAAATTACTGCTTACAAAGCTCTCTTCCAGCAATACCGAGAAATTTTTTCTTGGTCATACATGGAGATGCCCAGCCTTGACCCCTCTATCATCAAACATCGCATCAACACTTGGCCTGATATCACACCAGTCCGCCAAAAACAATGACCGCTACACCCATCCAAAACAGCGGCCATCAAAGCCGAGAAGGACAAATTACATGCTACAGGGTTCATTTACCCCATCACCTATATGTCATGGGTCTCCAACCCTATCTCTATTAACAAAAAATGGGGCACTATCCGTGTCTGTACGGACTTTCCCCACCTCAATCACCCCTGTCCCAAAGACAACTTTCCAACACCCTTCATCGACCAAATTATTGATGATTGCATAGGTCACGAGGCTTTATCCTTCATGGATGGTTTCTCTAGCTACAACCAAATCCAAATTCACCGCGCCGATCAATACAAGACCGCATTCACTACCTCTTGGGGCACCTTTGCATATCGTGTCATGCCATTTGGCCTCAAAAATGTTGGTGCCACTTTCCAATGGGCCATGACATACATTTTTCATGACCTGGCTCATATCATCCTCACATATTTGGATGACCTTACGGCTCGATCCAAGAAACGCTTTCAACATCTCGATGATCTACACATAATCTTTCACAGGTGTCATCAATACAATATCATCTTGAGTCTCCTCAAGTGTGTATTCTACATCACTGTTGGCCACCTTCTTGGGTTCATTGTTTCCCAAAGAGGTATTACCATGGATCCCCTCAAAGTTGAAGCCATCATGGAAATTCCCTCTCCTAAGAATTTACACCAACTATAGAGCCTACAAGGCAAAGCTAACTTTTTACGGAGCTTTGTCCCAGACTATGCCACTCGAGCACACGGTTTCCTTCGCTTACTACACCACAACATCCCATTCCACTGGGATGAACATGGCCAAAATGCTTTCAATGATCTTAAAATGGCTCTCTCCAATGCCCCTTTGATTAGTCCACCCGAATATAATTGCGACTATATCCTCTACATATCAGCCTCAACTATCTCAATAGCAGGAGTTCTCATTCAAATTGAAGATGATGACCGCGAGCATGTCATTTACTACATTAGTAAAAACCTCTCAGGGACACCCTTAAAATACAATCATGAAGAGAAACTAGCCCTTGCAGTCATCCTTATAGTCAATAAGCTGCACCATTACATTCTTCTTTGAACTACCAAAGTCATAGCAGAATCCAACCCCATGCAATACTTGCTCAGTTGTCGACAAAGTAACGGTAAATTTGCTCGATGGATCGTCATCCTTCAAGAGTACAATCTTGAATTTTCAACACCCAAGAGCAAGAAAGCTCTCATCCTCATTGAAATCATCATGGAATTTGCCTCCAACACTACCAGTTCATTGGTCAATAGCAAATTCCCTGATGAACATCTCTTTTACATCCCCTCGGATGACCCTTGGTATGGCGATCTTCTCATCTATATCCGAACACAAAAATTCGGAAACCACCTCTCCAGAGATGATAATTGACGTATTCATGACCAGTCACCCTGCTACCTCCTGATCAGGGATATATTATATTAGTGAGGGGTCGACACCATACTCTATCAATGCTTGACTATTGATGAGGTCGACAGAGTCTTGAACGACTGCCACAGGGGTGCTTGCGGGGGCCATCTCTCAGGGATGTCCATCACTCAGAAAATCATCTGCACAAGTTACTTTTGGCGTACATTATTTCATGATTACATCAATGATGTGAAACGATGTGATAAATGTCAGCATTATGCCAACAAAGCATGCACACCACCTACTCTTCTACACCCATTCATCACCACTGGTCCCTTTTGTAAATGGGGCATTGACTTCATGACTTGCAACCCTCCATCCAGTAATGGACACAAATACATAGTTGTTGCAGTCGATTACTTTACCAAGTGGGCTGAAGCCATGCCTACCTTCAACAACACCGCTGACACAGCAGGACATTTTTTATTTAACCATGTCATATCCCGCTTTGGAGTACCACTCCAACTAATATCTAATCACAAGAAACATTTCGAGAATGATATTTTTATTGAACTCTCATCTAGGTTAGGCTTCTCCCACGATTTTGCCTCACCATACTACCCTTAGTTCAACGGATAGGTAGAAGCAGTTAACAAGGTCCTCAAAACCATGTTGCATCTCATGATTAACAAACATAAAACCAATTGGCATCATATCTTATTTTCCATGATCCGGGCTTATCGCACTGTAGTCAAAACTGCCACTAGTTTCACACCTTTTAATCTAGTCCATGGGGTCGAAGCCACTATTCCCATAGAGTGTGAAATTCCCACCTTACACACTGTTATTGAGCTATTACCCGACACTTCCCCAATAGAGTAGTGTTTTTTTAACTTAGAATCCCTGGATGAAGATCGTTGATCTTCATTACAGAACAATGAAGAAGCCAAAAAATGATCAAAGGCCACCTTTGATCGCCATGTCAACCTTCACTCCTTTAACGAAGGAGACCTCGTCCTCACTTACGATATCTCTCACGATACCCTTGGACATGGCAAGTTCAAGTCTTTATGGCATGGACCATACATCATCCAACATTGCCTCACTAAAGGTGCATACATCCTAGCCTCCCCGAAAGGCCATCCTCTCAAAGAACCCGTCAATGGGTTGTACTTAATGAAATTTTATGCCTGAGCATAGCCATACTACACTAGGATTTTTCTTTTTTTGGTACGTCTTTTGTAGAGTTTTTAATCTTCTTTTATCTGTACCTCTCATCTAATCTATCACTCGTGTTATTGATAGATGCCACCCCCATCGACCTACCACACTGGGTACGCCAATGGAGCTAGCCACTGGACTCAGAATCTCACTTTGGTTGCCTGGGCCCTCTATTCACCTTCACATGACCTGCTCCACACCAGGGGCATATGTTTAGGCTCAACCACCAACAATCAAGAAGAATACACTGCCATCATTGGTCTCCTCATTGATGCCAGTCATCGCCATATTCGTCACCTTAGCATTTTACTTGATTCTCAGTTGGTTGTCCTCCAACTCAATAATGTGTACCGCGTCCACGATCCTTTCCTCTTCCACAAATACCTACAATTTAGAATTTTATCTCGACAATTTGATTCCATCAAATTCACACACATTCCAAGACAATTTAATCAAATAGCAGATAATATGGCTAACCTAGTATTAGATTGACATTTATCACATCAAGCTACCAGTACGCATACATCAAACATCCATAATTTGTCATAACATATACATTAGACATCATAAAAAAAAACCACACAACACATGTACACATTATCAATATTCCAAAATGTATATCCATATATATATATATAGGTTAAAATGTCATAAGTGTTTACAAAAATAGTACATCACCCAAAGGTAGGTGAGTCACCTCATCCCTATCAATACAAAAATGGATGTCACAATTATACAAACTGGGCTCACTAGCCTATATCAAATACAAAAAACAATACATATCCAGAGGCCTTCAGGGCGCCTCTAGTGCTCCAACACTAGGTCCTCCCTCTCGTGGAGGTACCCCACGAGCTCTAGGTCCCTCAGGTCCAGGGGGAAACCACCCAGTCATCTCATCTCTAACTACAACTGCTCTATGGATCAAGGTCTGTGACTCTGCCGACAACCCAATACACTACTCAA